>OZ022419.1:9231102-9402132 GCA_963989365.1 Rhimphoctona megacephalus
CTCTTCACTAACCTTTCGCGAACGTTGTTGGCTTGTCTGCGTTCTTTTTCGCGCACCGCTTTGGTGCCTGGATCGTCGCAGTCTTCATCGGCGCTCGAACAACGATTTTTCAAAGACACAGCAAGTTAGATCAAATTGTCGAAATACATTGATACAACGGGGCGATACGGTGTTATCAACGTGAGATATCATCGACAGAAGTGACATATTTGTCACAGTGTTTCTTTAATTCTCATGCCATACCTGTCGATTTATTTATAACGAATACTTTCCAATTTTTTTTTTTTACAATTTTCGAAGTAATGAAGGGAGAATGTGACGTACCAGTTAGTAGACTCTGAGAAAAATATTTTCAAAACCTCTAATATTTATAGACTAGATTATTATTGATGACTCTACATTAATATAGTAAATTAATCTATTTTGCAGCGCTCCACCAAAATAAAAATAAATAAAAAACACTACTATTTGCTACTGCTGCTGCTGTCAGTCATGCATACGTTCAACAAAACTGGTAAATATTCATCGGCCGTTCGTTATTTTTATGTTTAATTTGAATATTTTCGAGTCGCCATATCAAAGTCGTTTTTGGTTCAACTATTTTGTAAACACAGTATATACTTCCAATAGAAGATGTCGGAAGTCATTGTTACTATACTTCTAAGTACAGTCATTTTCCCTTCATCGGTTATGAGTCATGTCGACAATTTTCGTCGAATAAAATTCAACCGACTTCGGATACTCTGGAATAATATGTTCTTGTGGTCTATTATTCATTATTACTTTCGATAAAACCATTCGTTTTCATACGTTTGTATTATTTTTAAAATATGTTTTATGAGGAATTTAAACTCAATTGAATGCAGAAATTTTTACGCTTTTGATTCGAATTATCATGGAACATATATTTTCTGTCTGATATCCTCAATTACTTTTTCCTATTTTTCATGAATGTACAATTTTCTACGAAAAGCATTACATTCCGGTTTTTCCGGACTACGAATAGTAAATTGAAACTATTCGAAACCTGACCATTCTTCATTTCCGGATGTATACTCTCGTTGTTTTTTCAAGTCAACTCTTAAAAACTATTCTTCGTTATCCCGGATTTTTATATTTAAAGTTTTAGAAATCTTGACCAATTGTTTATTAGTCTATAAAAAATTTACATACAGCATTTTATACGTGTTCTTCGGAATCTTTGAAAAATAAATAGGAAATAACTCGATCGATTGAAAAAATATTATAAAAATATTATATAAAAAAAATCAGTTTGAATTTCTATTTGCTCGGTCGTATTTCTATATATCAACGAAAAACCACAGTTTTGAAGAATATATCATGTTTGAACTGAATGGTTTATTCGAAAAATAGTTGCGCATGTACTAAAATTCCAGATGGAATCCGAAAAGTAAATATGTAAAGTTCAAAAGTTAAGTAATAATGACACTGCTGCGTCTCCAGATACGCTTTAATTATATAACCGAATATGTTATCGTTGAAGGAAAATAATTTGAAAAATTTGAGAAACACTGTGACACTTTGTCCCACTAGTCTTCATATGCTATACGTCGTTAAACAGAAATTTACAAGCCGATCGAGGAGCTCTCGTCTACGTTGTAAAACTTTTGTTTTTATTTTCAACTTTATTGAATCAATAATAGTACAACCTCGATCATCTTGTAGCTATCGTGTGCACCGACCGCCATTGATCGATAATACGATAAATTCAAACTAATGCGTTGAACCTTTTTCAATAAACTGTAAAAGATTTTAATGTAAAAAAAATTCTCTGATACTTACTATCTTCTCGATCTCTTGGTTCCTTTTCCCTGCGACGTGGAATTTACTGTTGCACCTCCTATAACTCCTGTGGGAAGTTCGCTGCTCGATGGCTTTGTTTCACCGGCACTGCTGTCCGGTGGATCTTTCCTCTTTTCTAAAGAGATGTATTCTGACAATTATTAATACTGCCACTTATTCAATTAAATATAAAAAATAAAAAATGAAAAAAGAAAAAAAAACAGCAGTGTAATAGTAAAGGTAATTTAAAAAATAGGCGGACATAGCCACAGATTTTTTTGGGGTAGTCGACAATATTTGAAATATGTAGTTCGTATTACCAAATGAAAAGAAAAATGTATTTTGATAAACGAACGCTTTCGAAAAAGGAATTATTTTTTTTGTAAATAGTGCAAAAAGAGCATAGTAAAGGAAAACAAAGTAATGCAATATTACTATATAACTTTGTAGTTTGCTCTGGTGCTTCATATAATTCAGGGTTTCGTCAGGAATGAGTTGGGAAACTGGGAAAAATCCGTAATGGCAATTTTTTCAAATTTGCCTACATGACCATTTTTACTTGGATTTTCAATCTGTATCAACTTTTATACAGAAGAAAAAGTCAGAAAACAGAAAGAAACCTCAGATGACACGATATATAAAATTTGACAATGAAGAATTACAGTTCTGGAGCTCCAGCCGACTGCTAATTCGATCTCTCAATCCCGGGTAGTATTTTTACCATCGAATTAAGGAGGTAATTATTACATACGTTTCCAGCCAAATATTTGATTCAATCATTATTTCGGTACTTAGCATTTTACAGAAAATATTTAAAAATATAGGCACTTTTGAAACTTTATGAACATTGAATCTTAATAATAATAATCCCAAAGAGTTCTTAATCAATACTTCAAACAAATAGATACTCGTCAATCAGCTAATTCTTATTGGTCATGATTTTTTTTTCAACATGAGGCAATTTCCCATGAGTTTTCTCTCACACACTAATTATATTTGAAAATGTTTAAATTAAAAAAAATAAATCGCCAGTTTTTAACATGATTTCGCAAAAATAATCAAAATTTAAAAAAGCAGGCTTTTTTGAAAAGCTCTCTAATTCATAAAAATTGCTAAATTTATTTCACGCGACGAGAAAAAAGTCTGACTATTTGTTGAACAAAGTTTTATTAAAGTAATGGTGCTTGCAACATTTTAAAGATGTTTGATTTTTTCAGACTTTTCATAAATTGCTAAGTACAAAAATTGTGATAGGATAGAATTTTTGGTAAGGGACATACATGTCAACATCCTTAAAGCGTACGCGAGAATGAGTTTAGTCGAGTATTTTTTAATAGTCACATCACGGAGGGCTTGATACAATAAAATGTGTATAGGAGACTGTCGTATCGTCGCGGAAGCGCTGCTCATTCGTGAGAACGAACGATATAACGATTCAGTTATCTCCTTAAGCGCTTCACAATCAAGTGGCGCACGCGTTACTCTGACTTCTAATTTAGTAGCATCGTATTAAGGGTTGCCCGAAGTGAAAGATTAGATTTATATGTTCGAGAATGTTTAGTCCCACGGAATAAAAGGTAAATTCACAAAGTAAAATAAATCTTGTCCTTTCTCTTATTCACGTACGGTTATCGGAGAGGCTCGATTGTTTGTCTCTCGGCCCGGTAGGAAACTACATTGGATTTCAATTTGCATAGGACTGCTTGATTCGTAAGCAACCATGTGGTTCACCATAAGCGATAGACTACATGAATTTTAATGACTCGTGAATATAATCATATTGACTATAACGACAACAATAAAGAAATCCTTGCTGATTTCAAACTTGCATATTGATCCCGGAATTTTCAATCTCAATCGAAAAATTCTAAAACAAAACTAATAGCTAAACTTTTTTAAATAATTTTGAGAAGCAGGCGATCAGTTTGATAAAACAAAAAAATTATTTTGATAAGCCTCTAAATGAACAAACGTCACGCTCGAAAGTTCAACAGATGTAAAAATTTACGACGGATCAGATGTGGGGAGTATCTACTCTTTAAGGTACATAAAGTAAAGTAAACTCTTTGTGTACATAAAGTAAAGTAGAATTATGATCATCCACTCCATGCATGTACGATAAATGTATTAAAAAAATACATTTTTGAAAAAAATGTGTAAATTCAGAGAAAAAATGTTGAGTCCATATTTTTACTCATGATTCGTGTGAAGAAATTTTAATTCTACGTAATTGTAATAGTGTAATTATTCGAAAGAACGTTTACACTTATAAATAATTAACAATATCAAATTTATTCTATGATAGAAGAATCCTCTTGGAATATTTTACGTTGTATGAAAAAGTTAAAATACTCAACGAGGATTAAGAGTCAGCAGATACAATCGTTCATTCATCTCTGGGAATTGCCACGTTGCCAGTAATATTTTTGGACGCAGATAGAGATAAGGAGAGCTAGGGCGGTGGAGAAGGAATCGGGATAGCGAGAAAGGCTCGATCTCGACATAGTTGTGAGAACAATGAAAGCCACAGAGGAATGCAGCGACGCGCGAGTGCACTCCGATGGTAGAATTTGCGCTGGAGTAGCATGATTTATCTAATATCACCTTATCGGGAAAGAGAGACGCGCGACGTAAGGAGCTACTGAACACCTGGCGGCTTGTTGGTTTCCTTTTTTTTTTCACTCGTCAAACGAGCCACGTTATAGAAAATAATGGTTGGGAGACGAGAACGATGTAACCGAAGGAGAATAGTCCTTGTCCCGCTATTAAAACTCGCATCAAGGATCGCGACGACTTTTGCTATCGATAAACCAATTGGTAAAAGTTACTGATGCTTTACGTTGTAGAAAAATAAGGGGGCAATGGGAATAGGAAAAGGAAAGAAAAAAAAACAAAAGTTGCGGGTGAATCGTGAGATTCGACTTACTGGCATTCGTGACCGGTAGCCTTTCGATTTTTATGGAACCGTCAGTGTCCGGGGTCGGTGCGAGGCCAGGATAAGATCCTTGAGGTTGCGCGACCGTTACCGCAGAATGCGGACTTGCCTGAGAAATATCGAAGAATTAGTCAAAAGTACAAGCGCCTAAATTTTTTCGACAAACATATATAAATGATCCTTGTTAATACGTACCAAATGATCCAGCTGCGGTGGTGATGTGTGGGAATAGAGTGAACCATGCGGTCCTACGGGACCGAGGTGAAGGCCAAGTTGACTCTCGGCATGATTTCTAAGGACATTTATCGCATCGTCGAGTCGTTCCTCCATCCGCGTACCCTGTACCAACAGAATACCGAAAAGCCAGATACCCGATTACACAATATTTCGATTTTTAATTATACAGTAATTCGTTAATAATAAATGCCCATGGTGTATGGCTAGTTGATGAAAAACAATACCAGATATTATATTTTTCACTCGTTCAACCAATTTTTCCTATTAACTAATCCATAGTACGTGGTGAAATGATTTATTGACAATGACAATAATAAAATATATAAAATGTATAAGGGATGACCAGGGAGAAATGTATAGATGTAAATAAAGGCTTGATACAGAAATAATATGTAATAAATAAAAGAATTAAATGAAAATCGGCAATCCTCACCTCGGCGTGGTCGCGAAGAAAGCCGATGGCATCGTCTAGCCTCTGCTGTTCGGGCGCCGGCTTCTCACACACAACACCAACGCAACAACAAAACCAAAAAAAAAAACAACCAAGTCAACACAACGTACACAACAAACAAGGATGGTGATATTGGGAGAAATATGTATGTAAATAAAAAAAAAAATCAAATAAAAACAAAATAAAACGAGTAAAAAATATAATCAAATAAACTAATCAATGAGTTTTGTTGATTCTCGTTTGTGCCGGGTAAAGAGGAAGAGATAACTCTGTGCGATCGTCATGCCATATGCACACGCGGTGCGATTAAATATTTTTTTATTTTCTTTATCGAATCCCACGTGAAATATTAAAGCTTGCGTCATGTAACCGAGTAACACTGACGTTTGTTAGTTACGAATTAATTCACAAAATCCACGAAAATGTTAGAACACACGATTTCCCAAATATTTATATATATACAGAGTGTTCCACAGCCAATGCTCGTAAATGCAACTTCAAATTCACGACCGAATTCCGAGTCGAAACGTCAAAGATTTTTTTTTTCGGATAAGGCGGATAAGTCCTGATGAACTATTAATTATTTATTAAAGTTTAAGGATTCGCATTTTTTTTTATCCTGCCGAAACGGTTGGAGATAGAGCAAAAGTCCGTAGAACCAATTTTGTAGCGCACGCAATTTCCTTAAAAAAAGTATTTGCGGGCAACTGTCTATCTTCAGCAGTTTAGTCGTGAGAGTTGATCGAAAAAATATCTAATTTCCAAGGGTTATGCGTAAATTAAACATTCTCTGGTATTGTTTTGTTCTGCTCTCAAAACTTGAATGAAGATAGAAAAGTATCGGCAAAAGCTTTTATGTAAGAAATGTTATGTTACGGAAGTTCACGCGAATCTAATGATAATCGAAAATTTCAACTTTGAGGGTTGAAATTTGGAAGTATTATAGAAAAATATATCGTACATCTATCATCGGAATTATTTTTGGATCCACCATCTAGTTGTCAAGAAAACAATTTATGAAAATCACATAAGAGCCTGTGTATAAGGATTCAAAAAATGTGATTTTCATAAATTGTTTTCTTGACAACTAGACGGTGGATCCAAAAATAATTCCGGTGATAGATATACGGTATTTTTTTTCTATAATATTTCCAAATTTCAATCTTCAAACTTGAAATTTTCGATTATCGTTAGATTCGCGTGAACTTCCTTAACAAGATTGATCCCATGGTGTTTCTCTGTATATTCTATCGTTTCGACGGCCTCATAAAAAAAACATTACGGGACTTTTGGACTCGGAATTCAGTGTTGAACTTAAGTTTACAGAAATGATCATTTGTGGTGAGACACCCTACACACGTAAAGCGAGTGAATGAATGGAATGTGTGCGTATTTGAATGATAACAAACGTGAGTAAATCGAATGATTTTGAGTATCGTTAATTATTGTTCTTTACGAATATAACTTATTTGCAAAAAGTTTTTCTGCAATGACACGATTGTTGTTTAACCCTATGCTCGATCGAGACGCAAATGATTCTGAAAGCGAATAATGTGTCAAGAGATGAGTATATCCATACCATATGTATCGTTCCATGAGTAGGATCGGCGGTATAGTGAGGCGAAACTGGTGCTGCACCGGGTGCCCATCCTGGCGCTGAACCACCAGCTCCACTTAATGGCGGTGGCGAACTCACAGGTGTCGAAGGATTACTGCTATAGCTCGAAACTGATTGGTCCGTAGGATAAATCTGTACCAAAAATATGTATATTTATGAAAAAATACGTAATTATTTATTGACCAATATCTCAAAGTAGGAAAAGACATTTTCGAATTGGGGAAACTTCATTTTTTCATTGTCTTGCCTGTTACCAGAAGTTTGATGCATAACGATACATTTGGTGGATAATGTACAAAAAAATTAGAGTTCAAACTCTTTTTTGCATGCAAAAATTGCAAAAATTTGCAAAAAAATATTTTTTCATAAGTTGAAAAAAAATTTCCTTGTAAATACCCGTCTAAGTTTGATGGATGAAAAAAATAACGATTTTTTAAAATATGTTTTTTTTTATCATTTCTTCTAAACTGTATTCCCGAAACTTTTAATCCATTCGTCCCTTACTATCCTCATTATAAACCCCCGAACCGTACACTCGTGCGAATTCGCACTAGCAAAATTTTCAAAACGTCAGCATTCGACGGGAAAGTTGTTCGAGGGTATATCCCTTTTTCGAGAAATATGTGTGACCCCTCTAGTGTCTAACCCCGTCGGGAGAACGTTCATTGTTTCCATAATCGCCGCGAAAGTGGCATCGAAAAATTTAGTTTGTGCAGATTCGCACCGGTGTACGCTTTAAGGTCAAAGAATCGTGGTCTGTGAAATTAAAAAAAAAAAAAAAAAAAAAAAAAAAAAAAAAAAAAAAAAAAAAAAAACTGTGTCGCAATCAAGGACCATTTTTATGTTCAAAGTAAATAAATTTATAATTATTTACACGATTTACTAAAAAAAAATGAAGTCATTTGATGTAGAGACAATAAAAAATCCTTTCGCATTTCACGCTATACGAGCGATAAAATAGTCAATATCGATGACTTTTTATATACATTCTTGTTTGTGATTTTAATAAAAATATTAATTTCATATTTGTAAATATTTCTTAATAAGTTCTGAAAACCCTCGTGTGCGACGACCATCGGTCAGCAGTCTGTAGCAAATGCGAGCGTTTTTTGGAATTATATAATTTGTATTCCAGCCATCATCAACTATTTTTGTATTTTCAATGAAAAATAAAAGTTTTTGTGAGTAAAATAATTTTTTTTCTTCCCTGTATAGCGTAAAATGTACAATTTTATTATCAAAATGAGTACATGTGTGAAGTCATGGAAAAAATACTTAATTCAATAAAATTACTTTGGCGTATTTTTTTTCTTCAAAAGCCACTTTTCAACTAAAAAAGCGCGTAGATTTTATTTACATTTTGATTACATTTAAAAAATCTACGATTTTGTTGGTAAAAAGTGACATATTTGAAATCATTTTTTTTTTATTTCAATTTTTCTCGCAAGTTTATGATTTGGGCTAAATTCAAGTGGCACCAAGTGATTTGGCAGGAAATTTTACCCGAAAATCATATGCTTATGTCTGCTTTTCGGATTCCATTTTCACCTCCAAAACATGAGTTGTAATCATGAAATCCCTCTTCGCACCTGTGTACGGTTTATAGGTAACTGGGAACCACTGTACGGTTTGGGGGTTAATAATCTATTATTTTACTTTTCAAACTTAATTTTTCAGACTTAATGCAGCAAATGATTATATTTAGGTGGTAAAAAAGGCGAAACTTAAAAAAAATCTCAAGCGTTAATCATATTTTCAATTCCTCGATGTAAGTAGTGTCTACAGAATAACTCAAAATTAATGACAGATGAAAGAACTTGTGAGCAATCGGAATGGATATTGTAACGAATAATAACAATGACTGTCACCAATCTTAATCATGTGCAGCGCAGAATGAAAATTTTAGAGATTTTTTTGTGCATTCGTTTTCCGAATTACGATAAATATGCTGAATCATCTGACTTGAAAAAGTTGGTAACAAAATTATATATTTTTTGAACAGGTGGGAGAAATTCAGAACATAAACCATCAGTTTCCTATGCATGAGAGACTGGTGAAAATAATCACCAAATTTTTTTCCCCCATATCAGACGGTTGAAATCACATTGCCTCGGTGTATACCAATTTTATTCATCCATGATATTGTCATATTGCTCAAATTGTGCATAATATTTTCAGCTTGGTTGCGTCGGGTGTTTCCAGAACACAAAAAAAAGTAATTTGTGCACTATTTGTTGGGTCTAGATAGAATAGAAACCCATATAAAAAATAATAAAAAAAAAAATGTTTTCCATAAGAAAAAAACGCCACTTTACGGAATTGAGTTATTTGATGATTTATTGATAGATAAAATCAAACGATAAATAAGCAATGAATACTTACTCGATTGCTTACGACAGATGCTAGTGCTTTTCCGAGACCGTCACCCGTGGGTGTTTGGTTATTGCTCGGTGCGTTCGTCGCGTTCGAGGACGTGGCCGCTGCACCCGGACTATGGCTGTATTGCAACGAGGCCGGGGAAGGGGCGCCAGTCCCGCTACTCGCTGCAACTGCACCGCTACCTCGGAACGTCGACATTGGAGGCAAGGAAGCAGCACTCGTCACCGCCGAACCGAGAATCGGGGCTGCTGGCTCGCCGTTTGGCGACATAGCTGAGTACGTCTGGTAAAATACATCATCGAATAAATATCTTCGGCTACAGGAAACGAAACGTTATACTCTCAAGTTGCTAATGGTAAACTACCAATCAAACAATAAATTTGCACTTTCTATTTATTTATTTATTTTTATTTTGGGTATAATCAAAACTATTTATGCGCCGATTACAATCAGCCAAGAAAACTTTATGGAAATCATAAAAAAAAAAACCATTTTACCTTTTATAATTAAAAAATTGAACTTCACTGAAATTAAATGTTTTGGCCGACCATAGAAATTTTGAAAAATATCTCTGATCCACTGCGTCTTTATAACATTTTTATATCTCCCATATTTTCTGAGGAGCTCATACAGGTTGATTAAAATCAAGTCTTGGGTACCCTAACAATAAACGGTATATTAATTATCAAAGTGACTTGCCCTATGAGTGGCGAGCTATAACTATATGCAATAGGAATATTCTTGAAATTCACAGCGCGGGTACTCAAAAGGATCATGATAATGGACGTTCTGCCTCTTTCTCGCTCGCGTGCACGTTTCAGCTTTGATATCGGATACGTTTTGAGATTCGTATACTCTGAATACCTCCTCCTGTCTCGCTCTTTTTCTCTCTGCTTCTTCTTATTTTTCTTCTTCCACTTGTGTCTCTCACTCTGTCTCTTTGAATCTGATGGACCCATGGATAGAAGGGACGACTACCCATAAAATGTCTAATTTTAAATTTCGTTAGCAAGAGAAACGGTGAAAATGCGTTCTTCCAAATAAAAGTATATTTATCAACAAATTATGGAGCTTAAACCAGCTCGAATGATGAGCACCCTAGTAAACGCAGAAAGCGTGTAGCCTAACAATATTTTGATTTAAAAACTTTTAAATAATGATTTAAAAGTAGATAAAACGATGTCTAAAGTGGTTTTTTCCTACCAAACGAGACTTATGATTCTTGAAAAGAGAAATGCGTGCTCGTGAGTGATGATTTTTAGGTGTTAAGAATTAACGTAACACTCTTTGTTCCGCCATCTGTTCTAAAATGTTTCTAATCATCAGTTTCTGAGTTGGTTTTAACCCTTAAAGTACGCTTAGGGTATAGAATACCCCAGCCCCCCCTGTGTAGCCTTTATTTGACTTGAGGGAAGGATTCCATCATCATCTATCGCTTCAACAATTTTGAATCGCATATTTTGACGAAAATAAATTATCATTCCTTATTTATTATAAGGAATTATCCCGAGCTGGCTAGTACATTTTCATGTCCGGTGGAATATTTCGAACGTAAGTTTAACAATTGCATGATACGAGTGAAATGTTAACCAGTCAAGCGCCTGAGCTGCTTTCTGTGCCAAAACTGGTACGATATAATACACCCCAAAAATTGGTACAACCATTTTTTACTTTTCTGGTTTCGAATCAGGAATCAAATTTTCGATATCACGCATCCAAAAAAATTAAAAAAAAAGAAATTAATATTTTTTTTTAATCGAAAACATTTTTGAAAACTTGAAAAAAGTGTATAAAATTCTATCGCAGCCTCTACGTGGCACACTCTGCGGGTCGTGACTTTCAGTCACCGGCTAACGTGGGGGTGTATTTTTTTTCGATTTCGAGGTATACTTTGGTTCACCGTCTCGGAGAAACCATTGAAAAAGACACTTTCAGATTAGATAAACGATGACGAATTTGCAATTTCTTCGTTCAGATTTGAATTCAGCGACGCTAAAAAAAACCTACGCATACCGAGATCGAATTTCATTAAGGCATTACATACGTCCAGAATTTTAAAAAAATCGATTTTTTTTTTACAGATTATTATTCTCTATAGTTTTAGACGTATTTCTGTGTAAGTCGATTGTACAAATTCCCCATAGATCGAAAGTTATTATAGAAAACGTGACTGCCCAACGAGAGTCTGATGCGCGCACTTGAAACTTTAAATGCATTTTTCTCAAAACTACTTTTTCTGGCACGGTCCGCATGATAACTCATACAGTTTTTAATATTTTTTGATGCTTTTTTTTTTTTAATATTTGAAATTGTTTTCTCTATAGTCTGTCGGGTCGGATTTTCGATGTTGTGATTAAAAATTTTTATAAACATAATTAAAGTGTGACATTTATGACACAAAATGAACACTTTTTTTTAAACTGCCGTAAATTGCCAAAATTTTTCGAATTTCAAAAATCCGGTTCGACAGACTATAACTACAACTTTATTTTACAAGAATTTTTTTACGTTTTGCAGATCCATCAGCATTTCAAGAAGAAATGATGCAGACCGTGGAGCAACTTTTTTTTCATAGTGCTTCGGGAAACGTGATTTTTTATGTTGTAATTTTTGAAAAAAAAAAAAAATGAAATAAATTTTTTTATAAAGTTTAAATACTAATAAACAATGTGTAAAAATTATTTTTATTAATTTCTATTGCTATCTCTTCTAAAAACAGTTTTTTTTTAGCGCGTTTTAGGCGCTATTTTTTAGCGCGTTTTAGGCGCTGGACGTATGTAAGGCGTTAACCCATCAGCGGTCGCGTAATTTCTCGTAAAAAGACTTTTTCTCATACTTTTATTATAACGATAATTACTCGAAAATTTCAAATGGCATAAGAATTTGAAATTCTTTTTATCTCCTTCAAATGTATTCTTCTGTATGATAAAAGAGTTACTATTATTCTTTTTTTTCAATGCTTATTTGTTTATTTTTTTTCATGACTCATTTTTTATAGGACCAACTATCGTTATACTTATGAGTTTTGAGAAATAAAAATGTGTAAAAATCGCAATTATTGTAGTGAAATCATTTTCAAGTTCCTATTTATCAAAATTAAGCACTTGAAACTATAAATGTGAGAAAATATCTCATCGCGTTTCCAACGTTTAAAGTCTAAGTAGCGCCACCGCTGACGGTTTAAAATCAAGTAAATTTTTACATTTTAGTCCGCAATATTGGATTCGCCATTTTCTATTCCAAAATTTCATAATTGGATTCAGTATCTCCAAAAATCTACGAATACCGAGTTTTATTAAAATCAAGTAATTTTTTACACTTTGGCCCGTGATATTGGATCCGCCGTTTTGAATTTACAAATTTTGAGTTTAAATTCGGATTCAGCGACCCAAAAAACCTTTGGATACCAAGGTTTATTGAAATCCATCAAAATTTATAGAAATTATTCGATGTGCGCATATATATGCGTCATTACTAGTTTTGGCACGGAAATTTTCGGCGCACATATGCGTCATTACCAGTTAACTGGTTGATGCGTAATCAAATTTTTCTAGCTAAAACAAATTTCAAAAAACAAATATCACGTTTGTTTTGAAAATCTCAATATGGATTAGAGTTTTTACAGGGCGTTCAAAATTTCAAAATTCTCATGGATGCTCGAAATCTAAAAATTCATAAAAATGCTGCATTTGAAATTATATTTGTCTTGAGCTAAAAAGACTTAATAATCAGTAATAAACACAAACAGCTCTGGTCTATATAGCGCAAAATTTACATTATGCTTTACATGAAGAATCCTAACTTAAAACTGCAAACTAAAAAATATGAAAATTCTCCATCTATATGGCTTTTTGATAGAGGTAAATGAAAGCTAGATGCATCGTATACACGGGTAAGGATCCTTAAGAACACTTAAAAAAAGGAAGGGAGGATAATAAGGTTTTGCCGCTTCGTACTCCGACCTTCGTTCGAGTATGTAGAGAAGGTAGGAGTTTGTCAACGTAAAGGAACCAAGGCGAAATGGAACGCCTATTAGACATAAGAATATTTTAATATTGGATGCCTTTGCAAAGATTATAAAAAAATATTTTTTTAATTCAAAAACATTTAACGCTTTTCTGAAAACTCTTAACAGAAATGATTAAACGAGCATCCTGATATATTATAAATAGTAAGATGTCGTAAAAAATTCCTTTCAAGTGGCAAAAAATGTGTATTTTTTGACGAGTGACGTCTCATTTTGCTAATTTGTATTATTTTTCTGTAATCTAATCTGCATACGATCCTAAAATTCAAAAGAGCAAAATATTACGAAAACTTACCATGGGGTCGTGGGGTAAGTGCATAGGGTAGGCAGGTTGAGCGAGATGGGGTTGTGCATAACCGCTGTAAGGTGGTTGAACTCCTCCACCGCCAGCCGTCCATGGATCACCCGCGCCCGTACCGGTAGCATTACCATCTGCGAAAGAACATCCAAATTAATGAATAAAAACTTAGCACGTTATCATCAACATTCGTGACAGATCCGATGGAGAATGAAAGGAGCAAGGACAAAATCCCAGCAGGATATAGTGAAGACGAGCCTGCCATTACTTTTTACTTGGAAACAAGAGCAATAATCCCTGAACGTTTTTCTTGGATACTTTTGCTTGATGTTATTTCGCAGAATATTTTTTTTTCTCACTGAAAATGGCCCGAGGACATTTTTTCGAGAGTTTTGCAGTTAGAAAACTGAGACAAACTTTATCCAGGACGTGGAGGGTTGAGAGGCCTTAACGCCGTCCGCAAACTCATATTCAATGTTTCACAAAACTTTTTTTCTGACCCGTTCGTCTACTTTAAATTCTAATAATTAATCGAGTATAATTGATAATAAGTGGAAATGGATATTCTCTTCGTTCGCTTCCCGTAAATTCTTCAACGAGATCTTATTCGTGCGAGTTATTATTTTCTTTGAATCGCATAATTACCAATATAGTAAGGGTCCGCGTATAAAGTTGCCGCCTTTGGAGAGGTGTATCTCGGTGAATCCTGGCCGAATTCTTCAGAGCCATACTGTAACAGATTAAAAATACCGCCAAACACACGTACAAACATTAATTGGGAATAAGACATTGTTTTTACGTTACATAATAATTTGACATCGATTATGACGGTTTTACATTTACCGTTCTATAATTGTTATAGTCCGTTGGAAAGAGCATCTTGATCGGACTAGAGTACGTTAGGCCAATAAATTCTAATGAAAGTATAGAGAGTCATATAAACATTGGGCCTATAAGGGATAGTTATTGATTATGATAAGTCGTTCGTTCAATATCGAGTTTTCTCTTCTGTCCCAATTTTCCCTCCCGATGTATGTTACATTATTCCAAATTTTGACTGAAACACAATCCTCTAACTAAGTAGGATGCTGGTGTAACACAACCCTTCGAAGGCGTTTATCCCCTCGACAAACTTTTCAACTACGTTTCTGAGAGGTAGAGCGAACCCTCTTCTTCTTCTTCTTCTTCTTCTTCCTCTTCTTCTTATTCTTCTCCGTCTGCTCCAACCCTCCTTTAGCTCGATCAACGAAACTCACATATTCACTACGACCCGTGGCTCGTATAAAGAATAAGTTTGGGCGCGGGAGGCGAGACGAGAAAGCGAGTGGCCGAAAGTGAGGAACTAACGCGGGTACGATAGCACGATTCTACTCGCAACACCCTCGAGAAAATTTAACGCTTTTCTACGCCCTAACTCATAAAAGAATCATTCGACTTTGGCCCGGCAGGAGAGATATCTCCCGCTCCTTCGACAGGAATAAGAAAATAGTGAAAAAAATGGGAAAGTAGAATAAAAAAAATTCAAAACTCTCGAGGAAAAGTGAACACCTCCTTTCTGATTGACATCATAGCTCAAAATTCGAAAATGAAATATTCGGATAACTTATATCCTAGAGGGCTAATAAATAATTAAACAGAGGTAGAAGCAGCGAGAAGTTGAAGACCCGAGAGCATATAGGAAACTGACGAGTTTTGAAACAGTTAGAAATAGCACAGCCCTATAAACGTGGAGAGAGTGATGTCGAGGGTGGGGAAGATTCAGAACCAATGGGAATCTATCGTGCGTGGCGCATGAAAGCGATAGCGTGCTTCAAAGAGGAGGATAAAGAGAAGGAGTTGAGAAGCGTCATCGACAAGAGAGAGAACATATCTAAAAGCTCCAACGTCACTGAAAGATAACAAATATAGTAAATGGTATACAACGTGAACTATTCTTTGTAAGACGAACGAAAGTTTACTCTAAATAAAGCGAATCTGTGCTTGAACTAGTCGGACATAGTACATGGAAACAAGAAAGCAAAAAGAAGTTGTACGTGTATGGTGAAAAAAAAAAAAAATAAATAAAGTACGAACAACGACAACCAATATAAATTCGAGAATACGTCGGAAGAAATCACGCGGTTAAAAAAAAATCCTCCTCGTTTATCATTGACCCAGCCCGATAACTTCGAGCACGATAAATTCATCTTTCTCTGTCCCCGTTTTAGCGGATTCTTTAGTCGAGTTAAAACAGAAGAAAGGCGGATACGAAAGAAAGAAAATAGTAAAACTAAGAAGAACTTAGGTAGTACACAGACGCGTAAAGCAATGAACCAGTCGGCAAACTAATGGCGTGATAAAAAGGCCGTTATCGGTAGCTATTAATTCGAACGAATTGCTCTGACACAACTGAGAGAAGAGAGTTAAGCCGCTCGATCTAACGCTCTTCGATAGCCCAACGATCTCGTATTTCACATTGCTCTCTCCCTCTCTCTCTCTCTCTCTCTCTCTCTCTCTCTCTCTCTTTTGCCGTGCCCTGAAAGCCCCTTGATAGGTTATACCATTACTCCAATATTATCAATCCCCTCCTCGACTATTATCGAAAGAGACACGAAGAAAGCGTTTCACTGTTTTGCCAGTTCGTTTTGGACAAGTTTTACGGAAGTTAAGACGACATAAACTATTTAGACAGGCTAATATACAAAGTGTATAACTGCGGTAGTGTTTACTGAAAAATCGCTTTGAAAAGCAAAGGCTTTCCATAATAATAACAATAATAAAACAATAGGATTTCCGAAATAAAGCGATAATTTATGTTCAACATAAATCGACAACTATTCGTGCAAAGTAAGATTGCAGCGGTAGAGGGTGTGTGGACTATTTCAAGTTTCCAATGGTCGATAAACAATCTATCTATGAAATCAAAGAATTCATAAATAAATAATTTCACCAGGATTTCGATTCTTCTTTTTAATGTCACCTATTTTACGGGGTGTACAGCATTTTTTTCATTCCCCTAAAACGTTATGGAAGTGGAAAATTGAAACATATTTTCTTGTTTCTATTTTTTTTTAAATCTTAGATCTGGTTTTAGTCAAATTGGTTTATAGTCACAACAAATTTCATCTCTGTATTTTTGAAACTGTTAGAGATCCTTTGACAGACGAACGGGCAAAGGGGAAACAGGTAAGAGGGGTGTAAATAAGCGTGCAGTGAGTCTAAATGATATTTTACCGTCTGATATGATTCTACAAGCATGTAAACGCGCGTTGCAATTGCAAAGATTTTGTAAAATTTTACTTGTCGTGAAATACTTTCAAATACATTGTCTTCCACTCGTTGGCGGGTGGTTGCGTTTTTATTGCAATGTTTCTGTAGCTGTAGGGAAAATTCAGGCGATGAAATATAGAACGAAATACGGGAAAGAAATATTCCCAGTCAGAAATCTTAATATGTTCACGACGTGTGGCTAGTTTGACCGCTGTGGCGTGTCAGCATTTCTCCTGGAGCTAATATAAATGTCGTACAATGATTTAGTTCGGGTCCCCGAGACCATTCACGAAGCAAGAAATATGCAACCCCCTTAACCGCATTTCTTCCAACCCTCGTACGCGCGGAACTTCTCTATTTTGTTATATTCTTACTCTCCTGCTGTCCGGATATGAATAATCCAACATGGTAAAATTACTGCACCCAAACTCATCCTTTGATAACTCCTGAACTCGGGTGCAATAAAAACCATAAGATCTTATGTATATTAAGGCATTACATACGTCCAGAATTTTCAAAAAATCGATTTTTTTTTTTACAGATTATTATTCTCTATAGTTTTAGGCGTATTTCTGTGTAAGTCGATTGTACAAATTCCCCATAGATCGAAAGTAATTATAGAAAACGTGACTGCCCAACGAGAGTCTGACGCGCGCACTTGAAACTTTAAATGCATTTTTCTCAAAACTACTTTTTCTGGCACGGTCTGCATGATAACTCATACAGTTTTTAATATTTTTTGATGCTTTTTTTTTTAAATATTCGAAATTGTTTTCTCTATAGTCTGTCGAGTCGGATTTTTGATGTTGTGATTAAAAAATTTTATAAACATAATTAAAGTGTGACATTTATGACACAAAATGCACACTTTTTTTTAAACTGCCGTAAATTGCCAAAATTTTTCGAATTTCAAAAATCCGGCTCGGCAGACTATAACTACAACTTTAGTTTACAAGAATTTTTTTACGTTTTGCAGATCCATCAGCATTTCAAGAAGAAATGATGCAGACCGTGGAGCAACTTTTTTTTCATAGTGCTTCGGGAAACGTGATTTTTTATGTTGTAATTTTTGAAAAAAAAAATGAAATAATTTTTTTTATAAAGTTTAAATACTAATAAACAATGTGTAAAAATTATTTTTATTAATTTTTATTGCTATATCTTCTAAAAACAGTTTTTCTTTTAGCGCGTTTTAGGCGCTGCTGGACGTATGTAAGGCGTTAATCCGAAAATACCGACAATATAATTCTTCGAAAGGAGTGGTCTCTCCGCGCAAAAAAAAAAAAATAGTCTTGTCGAGACGCTCGCCTGGAGTCCGGCTGGGATGTCTTGCCGGGATCTCGCATTGTCCGGTATGCAAGACTTTTCTGATTGGTTTCGAGAGTCTCACCAAGACTCTTTCCAAGACTTTTCGAAATTCTTTTCGAGAGTCTCACCGACACTCTTTCCAATAATTTTTAAAAGTTTTTTGCGAGTCCCGCCGAGACTGTTTCCAAGATTTTTTGAAACTTGTTCTTTACATTTATTCATCTTTATATTTATTTATATTTATATATATCTTTATATTTATTTATATTTCTTTACATTTATTGAAGGTGATAATGAATGAAATTAGATTTGAAATTTTTTTTTTTATCATTTCCAGGCCTTAGGCAAGACAAAGTGCAATTGGTTGCAACGTCTTTGGTCTTTGGGAGCAGACCATAGCCTATGATTTGGTAATATTGAGTCGAAATCCCGACGAGACTATATAGAAATCGGGCGGACTATCCGTGGACGCGAAAGAAGGCCATCTGTCGAGTAAAATTGGAAGCTCTACAAACTTTTGTTTTTCCAGTCTGTAGGCGGCATCGAGCCTACAGACATCTGTTGTCGTTCGTGTCCTCTTATAGCCTACCCGATTTTTATATAGTCCAGTTGGAGTTTTATCTCGATATAAAAAATCGCGTCACTGATCGTATTGTTTGATCTTATTTCGATCAATACCAACATTTTGTCTTGCCTGAAAGAATCTCAGATGTTTTTTCTATCCCTCTTAACCTTTAAACTGTTTATAGACTGCAATATATCGCAGTAATTCCCAAAAAATCGCGCCATGAATCTCGGATAGATTTTTCTATCCAAGATTCATGGCTAGATAGAAAGTATCGGAAAGAAGCTCGGCGAGACTATCGAAAAGAATTTAGGAGAGTCTCGGAAAGAGTCCCGGCGGGATTGTCGAAAAAGAATTTGAAAAAGTCTTGAAAAGAGTCTCGGTGAGATTCGTTAATAATTCATAAGTCTTGGAAAGAGTCTCGGTGAGACTCTCAAATATATTTTCGGATGGTCTTGGAAAGAGTCTCGGCGAGGCTCTCGAAAAAAGTTTACGAAAATCTCGAAAAGAGTCTTGGCGAGACTCTCGAAAAGAATTTCTAAAAGTCTTGAAAAGAGTCTCGGCGAGACTCTTGAAACGAATCAGAAAAGTCTTGCATACGGGACTATGCGAGACCCCAGCAAGACATCCCAACCGGACTCCAGGCGAGCGTCCCAGCAGGACTATTTTTTTTTGCGCTGGTCTTCAATAAAAGCAAGTGTATGAAAATTGTACATTTTCTATCGTGTATAAGGAAGTTAAGAATTTTCATGTATCGTAGTACTTTCTTGAGAATTTCTCAAACGCACGTGCACGGAAATCGAAAAACAAGAGTTTCAAGAAGACACATACACATGTCTCATTCCCGGTAAACGGTGACATTTTTGAATATAAAGTATGAAATAAAGCAATAAGGTGCTTCATTAAGTGTCCAACTCGTCGCTTTTTAATAGCTCTCCGGTGTGATCCAGGTGCGTACGTTTTGCTCAGCCCTCATGATTCTCCTTCTCGTGGGAACCGATATGCCGTCTCGAATACTCTTTGGAATAATCATCAGTTTTCCGGAAGTGTCATCGTACTCTCATTTCTTATACACGCATATGAACACCATCCAACAATCATCTTTATGATCGATTAAAAAGTCTTACTATGGAATTTGTGTCAGTTCAATGAATTCTCCCTCGTAGGGGATTCCCAAGAAAGGTAATTACTATGATACATGCGCGTAAGCGTGCTTGTCACCACTAAATTTAAATAAGGCAGCTATAAGTTCAGAATAGCCATGCGGGTATATTACGCTTTCAATATAGAACCAACGGTTTTCAAGACTTCCGCAATGCTTGCCCTTTGCACGCCAATTCTATAAAGTTCCCAAACATCGAGACGAGCTCTTTGTTACGTTATCGAGTGGACGTCGAGAATACCCTTTTCAAAAGGTCACCGCTCGTATGGAAATTCGTAGAGCATTTCATTGACTAATCTGTCTAGCTCAACGCGATTTCGTCGCATTGTCAGTTGTCAAAGTGCAAGTTTGGATATAGAACAAAAACGAGAATCCCAAAAAAAAGGTAAACAATAAAAAATTCATAAATTATCTATACTTTTAATATAGCACATATATTCGAGCGTGTTCATTTGTACTTCTGATTATTATGGGGATTTTTCGACCTGCCATTCCAGTCGTTTACTCGAGTTTTTGACCCCAAAGGAAATGCCGGTAAACGGATAACGCTTGTTACGATATTCTTAACATTTCCGGTTTTTGTTCTAACCCGATGTAACGGAGCAGGTGACATGAGAGAGACTTATAGAACGGTTGAACCAAAAAAAAAAAAAGAATCGTCACTTGGGTATCCTGATGTAATAAATACCATTCGAGAAGTGAATATTGTTGGTGCTACTAATAAACAATATAGACTAGCAGTATTTATCGAGCATTAAGGATGGAATAGCGGTATAATCGTAACAAAAGTGCATGATATTTATATTTAAGAATATTTTAAGGTAGAACAGTCGAGACAGTCCCATTCAAAAGTAAATCTACTTTCAGATTTGACAATGGGCAATCATTTAAAAAAAGTGAAGAAACGACCTATTCTCGATTTACATCCGTAAAATATTTAACCATTTAAAATTCCAAATTTAACACTGTAAATAAAATAGCATCAATTTTTTGAGTAGTCCAGTTTCCTGCGGTCGAAAACTTTTAGCGAGACCTGTCCTACTCGCATCCTCCTAACCTTACTTTTTCACGTCATTGACAGGTTATGCATTATCAGAGGGACTCAGCCGAACAAATTTTGTCACGCATTTCGTACTTTAAATCCTCACAACTCGCAAAGTTTATAATAAAAAATGATAATTTGTTTTGACCGTAATCGTGCAATGCCTAATTTATGATTGCACAGTTTTTCATTGACTTCTGTCTCCCCGTTTTTTCATATTAATAGAAATGTGATATATTACAGGGTTTGCCTTATGCAAAGCGTGTTAAAAATGGTAATTTCAAAAGCAAATATTTCGATAACTGGATGGTCAATATAATTGAAATTTTACCAATACGTGTAAGATAATCTAAACAATATTAGTTTGGAATATCAAAACTTTCGGTCTCAGACCATGTTGCGTATGTACTACCTTAAGGATGTTTATTATAACACTATATTTGCCGCTCTGTTCATATGTGAGCCTATAATAAACTTCGGACAATGAAAATACGTTGAATTGAATTTAATAAATGTATTGGTTGGAAACGGTGTAGCGGGGATCAATAAAACTAATAATAAAATTACAATACACTGAGAAAAGAAATTTGTTGATTCAACAATATTTTTGTTGAATCAACAAATTGTGGCGAACAAAATGAAATTTGTTAACTCAATAAAAATTTGGTTAAATCGACCACTTAATTTGCTGGCTCAAATAACTATTGCTCATTACGATGAAAATATTGTTGAATCAACAAAATTTTCTGTTGAATTAACAAATTCCATTTTGTTCGCCACAATTTGTTGATTCAACAAAAAATTTGTTGAAACAACAAATTTCTTTTCTCAGTGTAACTTTGTAGATACTTTTACCCATCGGAATACTGAATGAATAAAAAAATTGAAATCAACGATACAATTTCTTGATTTGCTTTTCTAACTACCCAATTTATAATCAACTTTGTGTTATTTTAAAGGCAGGTCTAATACATCCTTCAACTCGTGGATCAAATTATTTGAAATATCACAATAACGTAAAAACTGCTCTTTTGGCACTCCATCTTAAGAATTAATCATTTCAAGCATGAGCCATTACTCTGCTTATTTTAAGGCAAAGAAAGAAAAGAGAAGAGGATGACAACAAACGAAAAGTAAATAGAAACATTTGAGTGAGCTCTTACAGTCGATCCAAGTACGTATATCGTGTTTGAAGTGTTTGCTTGCCTCCTCAGAGCAGCAGGTGTGCATACGTAATTTTGTATATTCCATTTTAGCTCAACTCGTTTACGCGTTACTTATTTGCCGTGTCTTTTTCTTTACACCAATGACTGTGGTGTAAACCGAGGATAATGAAGATGTCACGTCGAATAGCCTAGTACATAACCGATAATTAGCCTCCGATGAATTACGTTACGTGATCGTTTTTCTCGATGAGCTCCACTGATCTACGTTCTACCGATTAAAATGCATACTGCATCCACTTTCCCGCATCGAAACTAATGAATCGTTAATAAAATAATAATAGTTCAAAGAACCATAGATCACTCTGGAAGTGTGAAGATTACAAATTTGACGATTTTTATGCAAATCATGAAAGTAAATAAAATCAATTTCGCTTGAGATATTAATAGAAGATCAAAACTTCAATAGTTAAGAAATACGTTAGATTGATATAAAAAATGAAAAAAATTCTCCCTTTACGAGTTTGCAAATTATTTTCTTTTTTTTTATGAACTTTTCCTATCCGCACTATTTCGTAATAAAAATTGCTGTTTATTTGCTCTCTTTTCTGATCACACACATTATTATTATCGACAAAGTGATAAATTATAAAATAATGAGGGAGCGATGTGCTAGTTTCTGATTTGTGAATTCGCGAATGTCACGTTTTCGTGCAATATGAAACGGTGGGTATTTTTCTTATGATTCAATATTTTTGAGGATCGGTATCTTTCGATTTATTGTCGCCGAATTAAATATTACGTCTACAATGTACATTATAATATATAATCTCAGAAATACTAGAATATTGATCGTGTACAAAAGAAGCCTGTACACACATACACTTCCGTAAACATTTTTCTTAAGTTTATATCTCATTATTTTGGAACGTTTGAATGATTAACATCTTGATATTGAAAGTGGCACAATTTTTAATAGTTTATTTATCAAAACAGAGAATGTTACCGGCTCATACACTTTATACAACACCATAGACACGCTCACACACATACACATATACCATGCAAGTGTTCCAGTACAAAGGGAACTTCAAATGCACTTTGTGAGCAAGGGGAATTGATGACTGATATTGGGTATAGTTCTAATTGAACCTTTATTGCCCGATGGACTCCACATTATATTCGTTGGTTTTTAAAGTAGTTCCTCGGTGTAATTCTCCTCTTTTGATCCGCGTTACAAAATCACCAGTCCAAATCACCTTCTTTCAATAGATGTAATCGTTGTTATGTCAAGATTCGATTGGAACGAAAATGAGATTTTAAACTTTTCGAACAAAAATAAAATATGTCAGATTCATTAATTCCCAAATACTCTTTCGAATTTTCCACGTTTTACAGATTCTATTTATTTGAAATCCACGATTGTTCTGACGTAACTGACAATGTTTATTCTCTGTTCCCAGGCTAATAAGCAAGCTCGAACGTGAGAGAAAAAGGAGACGTTTCGGTGGAGTACGCGAAATATTTACTAGTTTTCATAATGACAACTGGGAGAACTGGAATAACGAAGTAAAGATCTCGTGCGTCAAATTTTCAGGGCAGCCCTAACTTAAATCGAAGCCTTGAAGGGCTTGGAGATGCATGCTCTATCAGACATTGCCAGAACACTGCCAGGTTAGGCCCCGACAGGGCAATGTTAGGGACGCCAGAATTATTTAAAACATGGCGCTTTTAAGGCAACCCATTGAGGACCTAATCGGGATACCCCATTTCAAGGAATCATCATATTATGACAAAACCATGCCGGATCCCAAAAAGGCGAAAGTTTCAGAGCCTTGATGCTCCAAAACGTGGCACTCTCGAGGCAGCCCATTGAGGACCTAGTCGGGCTTCAGCAGGATAGCCCCTATACAAATGACGAGAAATATTATACCAAAACTAAGTCGGATCCCGGGGAGGCAAAAAAATCGGAGCCTTATTGATTTCGATAATTGAAAAGTTTGTATGAACGCAAAAATTTCGTCGTGTACATTAAGAATTTGAATGTTTTTTTCGTTATACTGATAATTTTTAAAAATTATTTAATAGTAAAAAAATTATTATTATTATTTATATTGAATTTACTTCGTGTCATTGTTTTTATTAACATGTTTTTTGAACTTTTTTGCTTTGCGATATAAAGATTTTGAATTAATTATTGGAAGATTCTGGGATGCTAGGCATGTTACATTCTTTAATCAATTTTCTAGACTGTAGCGTAATGGTAGCGATCAAATCCCCTGGTGTAGGTAGGAAAATTTTACTGCGTAAATTAATGTCAGGAGTAATGGAAATAGTGAAATATGACCAAATGTGATCGGAAATTGAATTCTAATTAAAAAATTAATATTTTTTTAAATATTCAATTTTTGATAGCGCTTTGACAGGGCTAGTGATAAAGGCCCCAGCTTATTTGCTTTTAAAGGCCCTCGTTTAAAAACAAGCGTGACAGCTCTTTCGGGGGCCAGTATGGGTTTCCACACAAGGACTTTAACTAATAAGTTAGAGAATTCTGATCGAGGCCTTTTCGCAGCCTGAACTGAATTGGCACTCGGGATGGAGTGGTTTGATACACTTTTTACTTCGTAGAAATAGTACAAGATACTCGTCTGAAGTTGACACCCTCTACCATGCCACTAAATAAATTTCAAATTCGCATCTTTCATTTTAACGAAAAGTTTAAACCAAACCTAACAAACTTTCCAGAAAAACGACGTCTCTCGCTTTTTGTCTCTGTTTTTCGTGTTTTTTTTTTTTAACAGGGAAGGTATAATCAGAATTTGTTTAAACTTGGAGGATATTTTATTCATGTTTTGAAGTACACTTTGTAATTTTTTCAAGTCATTTCCGCCGGAAATAGTGGAGTTAGAAGCTGCTGTCCATGGACGACTTTTTTTCAACTGGTGGGCATTCTAGCTCAAAAAGTTATTGACCAATCGTTCTGAAAATTTGTGTGAATATTCTTTATTCAATTACAATCTATATGAACCTAACTCTGGGATGATATTATTATTAAAAATATTTTTTTTAATGCAAAAAAGGTGAAAAAACATGGTATAAAAACATGACATTGTGTTCAAACACCTCAAAAACGTGCAATTTTCAACTTTTTTGTTCACAATTAGGTTCATATTCTTAGGAAATATGTTGTTAACGAAAAAAGAAAATTGTAATGATTACAGATAAAAATTGTGACTTCAGGAATGCCCACCAGCAATAAACTCGAATGGCGATCGTCCATGGACAGCAGCTTCTAACTCCACCATTTCCGGCGGAAATGACTTGAAAAAATTACAAAGTGTACTTCAAAACATGAATAAAATATTCTCCAAGTTTAAACAAATTCTGATTATTCCTTCCCTGTTAAAAAAATTCACGAAAAACACCAAAATTTCGGTCTCCTAAACTGGTTTCTCCCGTTAACTAATCACACGCATCTCTGTAATGATCTTGTGCATAACAATAAACGTAAGTATACTCCGTCAACGAATAGCAACTAAGGGTAACGAGACAAGCTCTGCACGCGTTAACGATGTTGGCAAACCAATTAATACAACCAGTAAACATAGTTCGCTGGAGATGGCAGCAATTCGATTTGAAAAAAATTGCACAGCCATAAGACGGAGATAAAAAGAGAAAAATTCAAAGGCAAGAGATAAATGACTCTAGGGAGTATTGTTAACAGCAAGCTTGTGCGAAGAATGGTTCAATTAAAATATCGAATGCGAAGATGTCGAGTTCCGGCGGAACTCGAACGAGTTGAACGTTCTTCGAGAGATACCTTTCGACCCTTAAGGCAAAGGACAGTCGTATTCACAACGCGTACAACCATTGCCGGCTGGTCGTTCGTCCTCTAATTAGTATGTAGCCTGAGCATCGAGTATTAGTAGGTGGTCACGCTTGCATACGAAAGACGTGAGTCTCCCGCAGGTTTATCCTACGCCTACTTTTGTTTTTACGTCTGCTATTCGAAAGAATTTCATCAACTTTTGAAACGTTATGTGTAATCGGTAGGTAAACTGAACGCGAGGGCGTGAAGAAAAAATTTACTAAATTATTCAATCGAAATTAATAATGGAATAGAATAAATGACGTAAGGATTAAATTGAATAATAAGTCTGGTAGATAAAAATAAAATATTTTGGAGCGAGTACGTATTACCAGGGTCCCTAACGCTATTCCGTAGTTACAATTAGGGTTGTTGTCCCTCAGACCCCATGGGGCGAAAAAATAAACGACGGACAAGTTCTCCCGAACGGCACGTACGAGTAGTAAACTCGATGGAGTTTGCTTTTGGTGGCGCATTTACAGGAATAATTTCGCTTTGCACGATGGACTAATCGTTTTCACTTGTGGTTTTCGTCCGATGGGTAGCGAGAATAAAAGAATTTTTACAGTACCTGCTCCTCCGAACATTTACTATCTATCGGTCCTGCTGGTTGGAAATCTTAATTATCCTCACAACAGTAGGTAACTGTCCCTGACCCTTCCTCTCATTTTATGATCCAAGGAAAACTACGTCCATATATTTTTACACGATTTACGTGTCTCCCAGGACTGCAAGGCTCTTACCGTAAAGGTTAGTTCATTTCCCAAAAGTTTTATGAACTAATTTTACCTAATATAATCTCGAGGTTATGCAATTATAATTTCTTTCGATAATGAATCTGAAACAATCAATTACTCCGATGCACTGATCGCAATACTATTGTATTTCTACTAGCGTAATACGGCCATTGTTGTATAACATCCTAATTGAACTTACATAAGCCGATTAAAGCTACAATGGAGGATGTATCGGAGAACGTAAAGGGCTCAAGATGATAGTACATAACATTCGAAAACTTTGTATAGACGCTCCGTACGTATAGTAAATATACATGTAAATAACTCGAATGAAATTTTGAAAATGTTTTTCGTAGCATCATATGCGGTTTTGTTAATGTACGAGCTGCAGCTTTTGGCAGAGGAAACAGCCTGAATTCAACTTAATAAGTATATCTCTTCAAAGCGATGCAGTGAGAACTTCTGATCCGTTGTAGATCCATCGGAATATTAAATGCCTAATGAAATAAAAATCAACGGTACAAATTCTCATACATTTTTCTTCCTGTTTCATCAATCACATTCTATTAGCGTACATATAAAGTGAGTTCAGCAAGCACTGAGTGGATTAGATTCAAATTTTTTATCGATACATCAACTGCAAGAACAACTTTACAATTGTTTATTGACAATGTACTATTTTGAAGATAAATTGAGAGTACATCCGTTATAAATCGAAAGTTTAAAAAAACTCTCATCTTTGAAAAGCTAGTAATTCTATCTAAAATTTAAATTGTTTTTGAAACTTTAATCTATTAAATGATGTTCTCTTTCAATATTACCGAAAGATCACAAAATTGGATATTTTGTTTATCCTTGTAGCCAAAGCACTGCTACGAAAATGTGATTTTTGTATAAACTTGATTGCAGCCATTAACGGGAGAAATCAGTTTAAGAGGCCGAAATTTTGGTGTTTTTCGTGATTTTTTTTTAACAGAGAAGGAATAATCAGAATTTGTTTAAACTTGGAGGATATTTTATTCATGTTTTGAAGTACACTTTGTAATTTTTTCAAGTCATTTCCGCTGTAAATAGTGGAGTTAGAAGCTGCTGTCCATGGACGACTTTTTTTCAACTGGTGGGCATTCTAGCTCAAAAAGTTATTGACCAATCGTTCTGAAAATTTGTGTGAATATTCTTTATTAAATTACAATCTATATGAACCTAACTCTGGGATTCTATTATTATTAAAAATATTTTTTTTAATGCAAAAAAGGTGAAAAAGCATGGTATAAAAATATGACATTGTGTTCAAACACCTCAGAAACATGCAATTTTCAACTTTTTTTATCACAATTAGGTTCATATTGTTAGGAAATATGTTGTTAACGAAAAAAGAAAATTGTAATGATAACAGATAAAAATTGTGACTTCAGGAATGCCCACCAGCAATAAACTCGGATGGCGATCGTCCATGGACAGCAGCCTCTAACTCCACCATTTCCGGCGGAAATGACTTGAAAAAATTACAAAGTGTACTTCAAAACATGAGTAAAATATCCTCCAAGTTTAAACAAATTCTGATTTTTCCTTCCCTGTTAAAAAAATTCACGAAAACTACCAAAATTTTGGCCTCCTAAACTGGTTTCTCCCGTTAATATGTTTTTGGCTTCTCACAATACACACAATTACACTTCATATAATGTTGGAAACTTTGATCTCACAGATCTAGAAACAAATATAAACGATATCAAAATTGCAGATTTTTCACATGTCAAAAAGAGACTGCTACGTCAACAAGATTCAAGCGGTGGCTGTTCGGGCCGCGGGAATTTATAGAGAGAAGGAATTACAGCACGAGCGTGTAGAGATTAGAGGAAAACGACCAGCTGGCCGGCAGCTCGGAAGACAACAGGTTTCATTACTATGACTCTGGCTAAACTTCAACACGAAACATGACACACGGAGCTCACCATAAAACTCACCTACAAAGGTGGAAAGGAGAGGCAGAGAGGTACTATAAAATCACATATATTTTATACTCGTATTTGCTCTATCTCCATCAAGAAAAAAAGAACATCCGGATACTTTATCTCTCCTAGTCTATAGTATTCCTTTTCGCCTATTATCCTGCATACCGAAAACTGACGATGCTTTTTTTTCTTCAAGTCATTATACAGTAATATTCTTAGAAATTTACTCTGCTAATAATTTATTTAGTACAATTTAAGAATTCGCAGCTACAGATACTCTTTATTCCGTTCTAGTGTTCCGTTATTTTATTTATATTTGTGAATCTGGGTGCGTGGTGACAGAATCTATGCAGAGATATGCTCGATAAATCACAGACCTCAACCACAATGATACGACTATTTTTATGTCAAGGCTACAAACTCTAGAATGATTTAAAAAGCAATGAAAATGAGAACCGAAATCACCGCGGTATATAATTTGATAGTGAGAGAATGGGGTCGCTATAGAACATTAATTCATTCATTTTTTTTTTTTTTACATTTTCCGTAATCCTTTCACTCCTGCCGCACAACGACAAGAGAACAACTTGAAATCCGTCGAGATCATAGGAAAGAAATGAAAGTGATGGTTAAAGTGGTATTAGCTGCAATGTAGCTGCAAAAGCGCAGCTTGGGGGGTCGGAGGAGAGCCTACTCGCGCGTTGAGCGACAAGCTCGCGAGACTGCCTGCCGCCGGCTGGTCGACATGCAATAGGAGAGAAGAGAGGGCTAGAATTGCAGAGAAACAAGGATGCAAAAAATTAGAGAAAGAAAATCAAGTTAAGCGAATGCACGTGAGAGACAGAGAAAAAGAGAGAGATTTTAATTATCGTCGTTCAATAGTTTAAAGGATTTCACGGTACCTGATTGAACCTCTTAATAATATGTTCATTTAACGAGAGATAAATTAGTCATTTATAGATAGCCTGCGGCAAGATTGGAAAGAAGGCATCGTTCGAATAAGATGCTTTGGCAACAAACTACTTGCTCGATTACGCAAAAGCTTCGCGGTTCCGTTAATCGTTCTTCTCATGTATTCTTAGCGAGGTTCTCAACCCGAGGAGGGCAGCGATACGAGTAAGGACCCGAATAGCACGTCCAATTATATTTGTCCGATTGCATAAACAACTCGCAGCATTTCTACAATATGCGCTCCCCACTTTTGTCATATTCACAAAGCCTGCGGTAATAAACCTTTTTATCTGTAGATCATTAAAAAATTTGCAAAACAAAGGCCATCTGATTTCCGTGTATTCAAGACGGTTGTGGCGTCACAGTCCTATTTTTTTGCTTAGTGATTGGATACAGTAAATTTCAAAAATTTGTCTAGTTTTTTTTGCTAATTCGGTAAAACGTCGCAACTTTCGACACAAGATTTTTCCAACCTCCACCGTGGCACACGGACTCGAGAACTTTCAACTTCATGCACCGTTGCCCTATTTTCAGTCTTCGAGGTATTCGTTGGAATAATCATTTTTTTTTTCAGAATAAATTACAAAGTTTGAGCATACTAGTGCAACTTTCCTGCACGAGTCATTATCGAAAACTCAAATTTATAGCATCATTTTTTACTAAGATGTCACTATATCTCTCCCAATTCTTGTCAATCTATATGACGGTTGTGAATCTATGCATTGTGATGGATTTACTATTCTTTCATCGATAATTATGTTAAGGCGAGCAACCACTTTAGATGCTTCAAAAAATGTTTTTTTTTTTTTTTTAATTTCATAAATCGTTAGCAAAATATCTTAAGAATACACCTTGAAAATTTCAAAACGATATTCGGATTCCTTCTAACGGTATGTATATAAATGATAAAGACTCTCCCCGCTCGACTCCCAATCGCGCTCAGGTACTTGAACGGGAGAAACCAGTTTAGGAGGCCGAAATTTTGGTGTTTTTCGTGAATTTTTTTTAACAGGGAAGGAATAATCAGAATTTGTTTAAACTGGGAGGATATTTTATTCATGTTTTGAAGTACACTTTGTAATTTTTTCAAGTCATTTCCGCCGGAAATAGTGGAGTTAGAAGCTGCTGTCCATGGACGACTTTTTTTCAACTGGTGGGCATTCTAGCTCAAAAAATTATTGACCAATCGTTCTGAAAATTTGTGTGAATATTCTCTATTCAATTACAATCTATATGAACCTAACTCTGGGGTGATGTTATTATTAAAAATATTTTTTTAATGCAAAAAAGGTGAAAAAACATGGTATTGTGTTCAAAACTTCTTGTGAAAAAACATGATATTGTGTTCAAACACCTCAAAAACATGCAATTTTCAACTTTTTTTTATCACAATTAGGTTCACATTGTTAGGAAATATGTTGTTAACGAAAAAAGAAAATTGTAATGATAACAGATAAAAATTGTGCCTTCAGGAATGCCCACCAGCAAAAAACTCGGATGGTGATCGTCCATGGACAGCAGCTTCTAACTCCACTATTTTCGGCGGAAATGACTTGAAAAAATTACAAAGTGTACTTCAAAACATGAGTAAAATATCCTCCAAGTTTAAACAAATTCTGATTATTCCTTCTCTGTTAAAAAAATTCACGAAAAACACAAAAATTTCGGCCTTCTAAACTGGTTTCTCCCGTTAAACGTATTTTTCTCGAAACGACATTATTTCGATTTGCGGGAATCATAACTCAAAAACTAATTGATGGATCATTTTCAAATTTAGAACACGTTTACATAATATAATTTATTAAAACATGAACCTAAAGTTGGAAAGATTAGATTGTTTAAAACATTTTTATTATTGCAAAATGCCGGAAAAATGCTAAAAATCGATCATTTTTTTTTCAAACACGTTCCAACATTCAATTCTTAATTTTTTTTTTTCAAAATTTAGGTTCACATTCTTAATAAACATCTCAAGAATGTATAAAAATTTATTGGACTATTTCAGATGCGAATTGCGAGCTGCACAATTCCCGCAAATGGACAACGACGATGAGGACACGCCAAGGGACACAGCGGATTACACCTTAATTAATGCATGAAAAAACTTGAAAAAATTACCAGACATGTATGAAAATATGAATAAATTATTGTCAGAGTTGCGGAAATTTCCGTATTTTTTCACAATAAAAAAAAAATCCAAAAAATCATCTAATTTTCGGTCTCCTAAAGTGGTTGCTCGCCTTAATTTTACTACTCTTGCTACATTGAAATCTGCTGGAGTATATTGATATCAAAGAGATTTAACATTGCTTTTTTAACACCATAAGCTTCTTAAGTTAGAAAAAACAAATTCATTTGAAGTATGTACGTGATTGAAGCTGTCACCAATTGCGCTGGCTTGATTCTATAGGCAAACCAAGATTGAGGTTGATATTGCGATAATCCCAAGTAACGTATATTGTTCGGCATTAATGGGTTAGAAAATATTAATCGCCGTTGTTACATTCTATGGATCGATATTCCACAATAAGTTCGCTATGGGTTGCACCCAGCAGATCAAGAGCCGTAGCAACGGCTCGATGCCATGTAATAAAAAAAAAAAGCCAGCGCAACCCTGCCGCATTCTTATATACTCGAATATGACGTCTCTCGGAGTATTTATACTCATACGCAAAAATATTTCAACGATATCTTATACTATGTTGTTTTCGCGCATAGCATTTCGAAATATGTGTATAGACACATCGGCTATCTAGGCAGAAAACGATTAAGTGTGGTGTTAGAAAGTTGAATGAACGAAAGTCGCGATAGAATTATGTCGTTATATCCAGTAGTAAGTCGTATACACACACAAGCGCTACTTCTCGCTCTTACTCTTTTTCTCTCTCTCTCTCTCTTTTTCCTCCAAGCACACACAACAAACATTTACGCTCCCTTATAATCTGTCACTGCCTACGCGATCTATTTCGCTCTGAGCAATTTATGATCGAAAAAAAACACACGGCATCGGTCAAAATTGTACGAGAGTATATTAAAACGTAATATTTTCCCAATTCGGAGGAAATAAAAAATGCTAACAAATATTTTCGAAAGTTAAAAATATAAATAAAGATGCGATTCATTATACATATTTCTCACCCAATTCCGACCTGCCGAATCAACATTTGTAAGCTCTGTGTATTGATTCCCTTGACTTACCTGAAACATAAAAAGAAAAAAATAGCCAATTAAATAAATACAATTGTTCACGGTCTTTTTGAATTGCTTGTTCCAATGTTTCTATCTAATGTCAATATAATTAATGCCAAAATTATTACGAAGCCGTATTTGTTTACTTTTTTTTTTTTATTCACACTTATGAGAAACTAACACGAGGATAAATCCACTGTGGATATGAAAAACTTATATAGACTGGAAGTAATTTGAATTTTATCCATTAAAAAGAAGTTTTTTGCACGGATAGACCAGAAAAGTAGTTGATTATAATTCATGTGGGAAAAAAATAAAAATTAAATTTAGAATTTACAAGATTTCTTCCATTTTTTGCTGTGACTTTTGTAAGCTATTTGAAAATATCTTTCCTACGAGTAAAGATTATAAAAAAAAGTTATAAGAGCTACACTACAAAAGGTTGTTCGATATTAATTTTACCTAGAATGTATTTCAGATTCCAGGTTTTACAAATTTGTCGATGACTAGAATACTCTTTATTTTATATGCGACTCAATCGACTTTTTCTATGAGAACACCAAGATTGAAAACTCCCCTTACTCATTCCTTTTCAACCGTTTTTAATTATAAAGTTGTTCATTTTCAATAATGAGCTGGGCATTTCCACAGAAGATTTATGGGTACGTTTCATAATAATTCTTATTGTACTGCATGCGAACCCTGGTCCCTCTCTTTATGATAAAATAGTCGGGGACACTGAGCGAATGAATGTGCGAAAGAAGTCAAGAGGGGAAGCAACAGATTGAATAATATACAGATGGATAAAAAGTAAAAGAAAACTTAATAGCTGTTTCATAATGTAAAACATTCATTGCATTATTATTTTTGCGTCTCGTGCAGATCGCTAAAACCGTCTTTGACCATGTTTACTCTTTTGATCAGAGAGGCAGAATGAATTTTTCGTCTCGCAGGAAAAAGCTACTAAACGAGTTGCGCAGATCGTCAAATAACAACCCTGAACGCGCGAGATATTTAGAGATAATAAAGTTTCCATCTCGGAAGACTCGGCGGACGCGATTTCTCATGGCGTATGGAATAAGGAAAGCGAACAATGAAATAAATCGAATGAATTCCTAAATTACATCGATTTACAACATCCAATAACGTTCTCAACGAGGATTGTGGTGCATTCAGAGAGAGAGGATCATATCAGAATCTCGAGGCCACGGTGAATCGACTCGACCAAGGTCAACTCGCGGTTAGGACGAAACCGAGCGGAAAATAGGAATTATATTTTGGTAAAGTCGCGTCATTATCGGGTATGGTATATACAATCGACGATTAGCTATACGTGAGGCAAAATAGCACCGTACGCTTAGACCTAATAAGTCCATCACGGAACAACATATTTCACCGTTTGACCTTGTTTCGCGCATCTGGGAAAAATCCTTTTGTGCCTACCATTCCGATATGACACATATCTCGATTGCTCTATCTCTTTCTTTCTTACGAGCCACAGAGAAAGAAAAAACCTTGACGAATTAGACTTAGAGCCGTTTCGTTCGTAAATAGCATTCGACCAAATAATGATTAATATTTATTCCGACAAATGCAATATTAATTCGTTTCACATTTTGTTTCAATGTAAAATCATAAAATGGCTTCATTTTTAGCTCATATTGCTCTTAGATAAACCAGATCATCCTCTTACTGATGAGCGAGCATTCCCATTAGTACACACTAGAGTTGTCTCGCTTTCTCGTGCGCATCTGTTCTCTTCGCATTGCTCGTGAACTGTGTCATCATCGACGACGGCGTGTCTCGTGGCTATATCATTATCAGGAACCACAACAAAGATAATGCACGAAAGCAGAAAAATGTATAATGAGAGAGCCAACACCTTGCGATTTTGTTCCTTTGTATAATAAATGCAAACTTTTGGCAGTGAAAATATTCTGAATTTAACTTGATAAATTTATTTCTACAAAAGGTTGTAGTAATGATTAAAGAAATTTTCTACATATATCTTCATTCATCTGAGTATGGAAGATATAGAAGACATTGAAATTAATCGTCTAATTTATTGAACGTTTTTTATGCTGTCTGATCGGACGACGTAATAACTTTCTCTAGTAGAAATTAAAATGATTGTAACTCAGCAACTGCTTGATGGATTCAATAAAAAAAAATGAATTAGTACATCAGGGAAGAATTACTGGAAACTTATCGAAATCGAACTATTTTTCCATGCGATTTAATAAATTTTTAAGGCACTGTTATCTGTAAGAAGCACAAAGCACTGTGTATGCCAAAGAAATTACAGATATATCTCGTGTGAAGTTTAAGCAGTTGAATGCATGCTGACGCTACTACATTCGACAAAATTCAATACTTTTAAAAATCAATGTAAGCCAACCGATTATTGTAAAGAAATGTTAAGTGGAGCTCGTCTCAGATTCCATTAATAGCGATAAAACTATTCGTTGCCTCAACTCGACACGCCGAAATTGCATACCCTGTAACTGAATACGAAGAAACTGTACACTGTCTGGACCAAAGAAAGGAGCACAGAATACTGATTCCAAGAAAGCTGCGTCCGCCAAACTTGTATACCGCGCTTCTCGGCGCTCACGGCGGGAAAAGCTCATTCGCCGCAGCTATTGCTTGCAAATTCCGAGAGGCCCCGTGCGCAAAAGCCGCCGAATAACGTCTATACGTTTAAATTCGTGTCATTTGGTTTGAGTGTATCATAATATTTCATTTTTGTCTTATTTAAGAAATGTTGACATCGTGATGTTCTTCTTTTTTTTTTGGCTCCCTTTCAGACTTCTTGAACCGGACAGAGTTTGTGCATTTTTGAAAAAAATATGTTGATATTGTAGAACAAGAAGGTCACAGCGATGATAATCGCAAAAAATAATAATTCTCTTATCGTTGAAGCTTCGCAATGAAAATCGTGTGCTAAATAAACTATTATATCTGACTCTTCTCTTTCGTAACACCCGGTGCCCGATAAGTTTGAGATCTACTCCAAAGTCACAAACTTCTCTCGAATTGCCTCTCCCTTCTCCTATATGCCCCAGCGAACGCAGTAATAGTCATGCTCATCGACTCTGTCCCTCCGTCTCAGCACTCTGTCTTCTTTTCACGGTTTCCTTTTTTTTCTCTCTTTCATTCCGTCGTTCTTTCCTAGTCGTTCGCTCCCCCCCCCCCCTCTCTCTCTCTCTCTCTCTCTCTCTCTCTCTCTCTCTATCTCACACACACTCTTCTTGCATCCGGCAAACGAAAACGCCATAAATTTGTCTCCTTGTTGATCTTCGCCAGTTTTATAGCTTCCCGATGTTCAGTGGACCAATAAACGACAACTACCGAGCTTGCCTTGGTCACTGCTGACAAATTCCGAGACTATGCGGCAGGCCTGTACTTTTGTGGGAAACCATAAATCCCAATTAACATTATTTTTACAATAGAAATATCAGCGTTAATTAAATGAAATCAGAAACATCAAGAACGAATAATGTTTTATTTAAATACCATTTAAAACTGGCATATTAATAAATATAAACATTAAAATTTAAATTTAAAACAGAAAAAATTATGCACGTCCATTGCAACATTGTATAAGCTTTTGAAATTCTGTTTTATCGTTAAGAAAGTTCCGTCACGCAGGGCCGGGTTGCATAAGTGCATATGGAGGAGGGTCCTTTTTTATTTTTAGTAATTTGCATGTTTGTCATAATGCAGTTGGTTATAAACCTATTATTCGTATTTTTATAGAAAAATTATTAGTTGTACATCGATAAATAAATACCGCAAAATTTGTATAATTTTATGTTACGGTACTGCATAGAGAAGTATGGCAACATCGCAATTCTCCATCTCACTCTCTCCTCTAATTTCTCTTTGTCGTACTCATGACACCCAGCTGACCGTGGGTCGTCGCGTATTGTATTATGTACAAAATGTTCATTTTTAAAAAGAGTTCACAGTGTATTGTTTATTGAAAAAATGCATTGAACAAACAGTTCAACAACTCAGAAAGAGTTGATTTGATACATATATTTTGCTTTAGTAATTTATTAAGATATTTATCATTTTTAATAAACACTATGTGATATAAAATTTCTAAAATGTCTGTTTATTTTATAATAAAAATTTATTTTTCATTATTATTGAGAAATAGATGACAGGTTTAATTAATTCATTAAATTGTTTATTTTATTAGGATGAAACCAACTTTTCTACCCATACGTCAATCACAAACGAATTTAAGGTTATGCACTGGGAAAAAAATGTTGTTGACCGAAACAAATTTCGTTTCTCTCAAGCAAAATATTTAGTTCGATACGGGCAATAAAATATTTTTGAGACAAGACAAAATAATTTGTGAATGCTGAAGCAAGTTATGGGCTGAACCAACAAAACTTTGGTGCAGCCAAATAAATTAATATTAATGCAACAAAATATCATCCAAAGAAACTAATTCATTTATTCGTTCCAACAATTATCGTTTAGTCAATTTGGTAATTGAGATTCAAACAAATATTTTATTAAAGCAATTAAAAAGTATGCGTAAGCAAATAAATGGTACCAGTTGTTCGAATAAAATCATTTGGCTCCGATGATTTAGTTGATTCATCTATAAGAATTTTTCACGATTTTGTTGAATAAACTAAATCATTTGGCGTTCAATAAAAAAATTGTTGGATCCACCAATTTCTCGTCCAACAAAATGGAATTAGTTCGATGAACAAATTTTTTTCTCAGTGCGTAGCTGCGTAGTATTTCGACATTTTAACATTAAATAATTTTTTACATAAGTCGTTGACCCAAAAAATTTTTATTGCATTTGAAATCATTATAACCTAATCAACGTTACTGTAGTTTTTGTTCAGTATCTGTTGCGTGAATGCGAAGATATCACTTGATACGAGTCTTTTGAGAGTGACTTTTTCATAAGCCCTGTATTAAAAATCCTAACTTTAACCATTTTTATCTCTCTTATTTAGCCTTACCTGAAACTTTGCATACGTGAATATGGGTACTTTATTTGATATACTTAAAAATTATTTTTTTCCGTTGGTGAGACGTTCGTGACGGAGCCTCCTTAAATGAAAACATTCTTTAGCCACATATCGGGATAATCGCATACTTGTAACTGAACTTTAAATGTGCTCAGTTTTTATACATTTTTTGAACTTCGAATAACTTTAAGTATTCTAAAACTTGTCAGTAGTAATTCTCATATATAATTTTGCACACAGTCAAATAGTTGAATGCAGCAAACAATAGTTTGATGGTTAACATAAATTAATCTGGGTTAACTTTTTAGCAGAGATTTATTATGCTTATTTTTGCATTTGATAAAAATTAGTATTTATAAAAGTTTTTATAAAAGTTTATAAAAGTTATGCGTTCGTAAAATTCATAGACCTTAGTAGAAAACTGCTTAATTTTTGAACCATCCAAAATCTATATAATTGTATAATCTTCAAAAATAGTTGAGCATTTGTTGGAATTATTGCCGAATAGTTGAACGATTTATTCGTCGATTGTTCAAGAAATGCAGATACAACTAACTTGCAATTTACAAATTTCCACTATTTGTGTTGAAGCATTAAGAAAAAAAACTATATAAATTGAAATGGCCCGTTACTCCTTATAATTTATGAGCAGTAATTTTTTCTCTAGGAACGAGTGGTTTTTCCAATGTTCGCAGTTTTCCAAAAGAAGCTTTAGAAATGCGCATACATTACGAAGAAGTAATACGAAAGTTTCAATATGAATTTTTCTCTCTAAATATAATAATAATTTGCGTAATCTTAAAACTCCACAACGTAGTGTAAAATTCAATTACAGATTCGACCAATTGTCCAATAAAAATAATTTATATAAAAGACACCTAAAGTAATCGAAAAAAATTTGACAAAGACCAATTTTGTGAAATTCATTCCAGTATATATATGATAATAAAAGGGGATATATATCCATATATTCGCTCTTGATTGGATATCAGTACTGCAACAACTGCTCAATATGAGTTTCAGTTTCAATAAATATTAGCGTTTCGCAGGGGAAAAACGATAGTCTTTGAAACGTCGGTTGGACCTGGCAACCAGGGTTTGTATGGGTACATCATGGGTGTCGGAGCAAAAAGATATGGAGAAATGATTGGGTCAGGTTTTACAAAACCGTGAGAGCAACAAAAAATCGGAGTCAGAGAAAAATAAAAAGAAATAGTAGTAACGAACATAATGTCCATGAAAAAAGTGAAAATGTAATAACGACGCAGAGGCAAATCCCAAGATAGAAGAGAGTGAGAGGGCGTTTCAACCGGTCACATTTTCGGGGAGTGGGCGAGGGCAGCCAAGGGTGCCTGTAGAGCCTGTCGAAGCTTCGTGAGCACCGAAATACACAATACTGCCTTGCATCGGAGCCTAAATCGATGTATGTGTGTGTTTGTGTACGAGAGAGAGAGAGAGAGAGAGAGAGAGAGAGAGAGAGAGAGAGAGAGAGAGAGAGAGAGAGAGAGAGAGAGAGAGAGAGAGAGAGAGAGAGAGAGAGAGAGAGAGAACATTGTAACGACCCGAAGCAGCACTGTCAGCCGACCCTTCCGCATGAAGGGTCTGCCTTATGATTTGTAGTCGTGCTACAATGCCTCAACTACCCCAGTCCGTAGCCTCGTTCACCCTCTCGACCGAATAGAGAGCCTACAATTCTCAATGTGCATGTAACACTCTCACGCATGCAATCTACGTACATTATTATTCTACTCTTCTATACATGTATATACGACAGTATGATACATATTCATGCAAAATACGAATATGCTCGCGCGAGTGTTTGTTGAACCCAATACATACAACATATGTATGAAGCTTTAAATTTCAGGAGTGTAGGTTTCTAACGAGTCCTCGTCCTCGGTTATATACCTCTGCTTTTCCGTATGGGTTGGCTCCAGCTCACCTCGCTCCGGAGTGACTTGTGCCACGGAGTACCGGAAATTGTGTTACCATGCCAACCTACCAAAACCCAACTTCCATCTAACTATTGAATATCGTATACTGTTATAACCAAGAATCATTGAGCAATGAATTTATTCTAATTACAAGTCTATCTGCATTATTTTTTTTTTTACGTTTCATCTTTGCAACATCAGTTTCTCATTCCCTTTACTATATTAGACTTTTGTTGTCACAAAAAGTGAATCCAGGGGTGTCTGGTTTCGATATAAATGAAACGTACTATAATTCAAACTCTTATCTCGTTAAAAAAAAAAAAAAAAAAAAAAAAAAAACCTACATAGCCTAGAAATTAGGAATCTGTAGACCTAGGTGTATGCCAATTGGCAAGAAGCCCACAGGGGCGTAGCTAACCGCACTATTACGCCACTCTTATCAGAAGAAAAAAATGGATACTCTCTCAACGTTATTTCTTCACCGACAAACGAAATTTTTTTTACGCAAAGGAAAATTACTCGTTGAGGAATTACAATATTATAACGAAGAACTTTTCGTACTGAATAGCCAAAAAATATCAAACTATTTATCGATTTTATATAGACAGTCGACGTACAAATATATACGTATGACTTCAAGTATCCACTTTCAATCTTCCGTATCCCGAATATTTGGGAAAATATGGAACAGAAGTTTATACGGTTGCGTATCTTTAGTATGAAATTACTTTCTTTTCTTTTGCATAAAGCATAATATTTATTTTTTGTTGCAAAATATAAATAAATAATTTCCAAGGATTTGTTTTTATGTCTAATTTCTAATCAAGTTTTTTACAAGGCAACTAGTTTATGGGATACAGCAGAAATTCTTCTCAATGCGGAGAAGAGAAAAAATAATTTGTCAGTTAACCTCGGAATTAGCGACTTAAACAAAAAGAAAAAGGTTTAAGCCTTCTTCAAACTTGGCAGCTTTTTTTATTCACTTTCATACATATACATCCCTGATAGCACATCAATTACACAATTGCTGTGAATTTTTTAGCGTATCTAGCATATTTTCACATTACTTTTTCGAAGATACAATATAATCATCAAAGAGTGATAATTCCTCGCTGATATATTGAATAAGGAGGCTGAAAAATATACGAAGAGGAAACTTTATAGGGAAGATTTCATTGTACTTACATTCAGGGCGTATGATCGGTGCAAAAGATCGCTTTTGCCTCGGATGCAAGGGTGGAAGAAAAGGTTGAGTCGAGGGAGAACGACCTGAATAAAAGGAACACGAGAGTGTGCTCGTCGATTCCCCGGGGGAGTTGAACGTACGATTCTCGTTCAGAGCGCCTCACCTAAGCATTAAGCGTTTCAATTATTTGATCGGTTGGATAGAATTATACACGTCGCAAAACCAACGGGGGAACCACGTGATTCGAAACGGGTCTGAGGGTTGAGTACAATGGCAGGAATTCCCTTATTCCACCTTTTTTTTGTCTCAACAATCAACCCTCTGAGTTGCTTCCCTGTGCGAACAACTATTTCCTCTCTTTTTTATTCGAGTAAGATAAAGTCAGCCCTTCGCCCACGTCCTTACAAAAATGTTTATATCCTGTCTAACATTTTATTTTAATGATAAAAATATCTGATTTATTTCTCATTTTTATAGCTAAAAACCTGACTCGTTCTTTTTCTAACGTTTTATTTTTTTGCCACAAAAAAATTGTTCAACAGCCCAATGATTTTCTACCACAGTCGGTTAGGATTCCAAGGAAAATTTATGTGAAAACCAACGTTGCAATTTAAAGAGTAAAAATACTGCAACTAACGCGTATTTCAAGTTATTGATCTATCATTTTTATTCATAAAAAGATAAATGTTGGAATTTATTTAAAAAAGGTCGCAATTTGAGAATATACCAAGTTATTGATCGGCAAACTTTTATGTTTTCGTCCATTGTTTTGATGGACCTGTTATTTTTATTGTTTTATTATTTGGTATTGAGCTTAACGAGGGCGTACTATCATCTGATTTTACGATATGACTAACCGATAATCAACTATAATAAAAAAATATTCGTTATTCAATAGCTAGATCATTCCCTTTGATGCTTTGGTTATCCTTATCTTTGTATCAGATGCAGGATCTCAACGTTCCCCTCTATAATTATCATGTTTGTACATCTTTACATCTCTCGTCGGTTTAAGGGCAGTGTATTATAAAAATGATGCTTAATTAAGGTATCGTTTCTTTAATCGATCAAATATTTCACGTTAAATATTTTTCAACGTTAAATATTTTGTTGCGCCATAATACTGCAGTGGACGCGTACCAGTGAGTTATCAGATACAAAATCACCTTTCGCTATTCGTCAAAATTTCGTAATACTTAAATATATGAAGTGAAACAATGAAGGGGAAGTATAGAAGATGGGAGAAAGAAAGAGAAATACGTTCGTATCTGATTGTGATAAATATCTTACATTTCGATACTCTTGGCATCTTCTTGAGTTTTAACATGAGTATAAGCTTCAAAGCAATCGTGAAACGAATAGTACGAAAGTAGAAGTAATACAGACTATCGCATGGCAAAAGGTTTTTCCCCTAGGCTATATTGGTCTTTATGTACTTTTCTGACATTTTCAGATATTCTATTACCGACTGGTTCGATATCATACAATCATATTAATATACTGTACTGCACGTTAGTCAAATGAGTGCTAAATTTTTACAATTGTTTTATGCCAAGCTTAATTCATTAATTGAACGTAGTGTTGATGAATTTATATCACGGCATGTTTTATTAACGTAGAAAAATATTAAAAACGATAAATTTGCGAAACCATCAATTGATAAAAGCAAATTTCCATGATGGCACATTTTTATCGAAATTCGTCAAAGAATAATCCGTAATTTTTAACCGATCGCAATGCACCATGTCTTATTTTATTCCTCAAAAGATCCTTTACGAATTCACCACGTAGATTTCTTCTAAGCTTAATCGTTCCACCGTTGCAGCCAATTGTTTATTTAACGAAAAAAATCTTTCATAAACAAATTGCTATAATTTCCAAACGAATAAACTTCGAAAAAATCTACATGGTGAATTCGTAGAGAATCTCTTGAGGAACAAAATAAGACATGGTGCATTAAAATCGGTCAAAAAATAAAGATTATTTTTGGAAAAGTCCCAATGAAAATGTGTCATAATGGATATTTGCCACTATTAGTTAATGGTTTCGTAAATGTATCGTTATTAATATTTTTCTAGGTTAATTAGATATCTTATCTTACAAATTCACCTTCGCTATGTATGTTGGTATAAACATTTGTGAAGTTTTAGCACTCATTTGACTAGCATGCACTGCGAAAAGAAATTGGTTGTTTCAACAAATTTTTTGTTGAATCAATAAATTGAGGCGAACAAAATGAAATTTGTTAATTCAACAGAAAATTTTGTTGATTCAACAATATTTTCGTCGTAATGAGCAATATTTATTTGAGCCAGCAAATTAAGTGATTGAATTAACCAAATTTTTGTTCAGTTAACGAATTTCATTTTGTTCGCCACAATTTGTTAATTCAACAAAAATTTTGTTGAATCACTAATTCTTTACTTACGCTTCATTTCTGTTCCTTGTACTCTTTTCTACTCTTTTCTATTGCATGTTTTTAATGACTGAATGGCAAAGCAAATATATGGGTCTCTAGCTATTTTATTTTGCCTCGAAATAATGAAAACATTTCGTGTTATAGAAGAAATTTGATTATAATTATCTAGAGACGCGGCAGCGTCTTGACGCCAAGTATTAAAGTAGTTATAATTACTCGCCATAAACCAGAGTATTTTGCATATTCGTACAAAGTCTTTTCAACCAGAGAAAAGAAAACATTTACATTCAGAATTCACATGTGATAATGTGGGAAATAACACTGTAATAATCTGTTGTTGTTAAACGGTCCTGTCTGATGTCCACAGAAACAAGTCTTTATATATATATATATATATATATATATATATATATATATATATATATATATATATATATATATATATATATGTCAATTGACGAAACGTTAGATATTTAAGATCCGGTATGGTAAACTGAATCTCCCAAATAGTTCTAAAAAAATTGTGGACTTGTAAAGAGTCAAGTTAATACAAATCTCTGATATGTACAAAAAAAAAAAAACTCGTTCCTTCCGGTTATTGTCGTTTCCAACAGCGATTTATTGAAAGGACGACAGTTTCTATAAAACCGGTTGTTCTTACATATCCGAGAAAATTTATCGAACGCTTAAAAAACGATAAATAAAAAAATTCAAAAGATATTCTAATAAACAAAATGACGGAAAAGAATGAGTGATAAATGGACTGGGAAGAATCTGGGGAGGTGGAGGTTTTGGAACAAACTTCGAAATTGAATTCGAGAGTCTGGAGCATGGTATGCAGTTTTGTTTCAAGAATAATATATACGTTGGGTTTGCGCGGTTAATCACTGTAAACGACTGCCAGTCACGATACGACGGCATGATACGTATTGATGTTTCGATATACATATGTATACATTTACAAATGACGAGACAACGAAATCAAACCGTCAGCCGTCGACAATGATATAGACCTGTAGTATATTGTGGAAAATGACATTTGACCTGCTATCAGTCACCACCTTCCAATACTCCACCACCACCAGCCCCTCCCAGCATCGCCGATTATAAAATGATTCTTTTGTAATAACCATAACGAATCGGGATTGATACGTAAAAGAGGCGGAAAGACGAAAGGAAACAAAATATGTGAGCAATAAATATATAATACGTAATCGTACACTGAGAAAAAAAAATTTGTTCATCGAACTAAATCCATTTTGTTGGACGAAAAATTGGTGGATCCAACGATTTTTTTGTTGAATGGCAAATGATTTAGTTCATTCAACTAAATCATGAAAATTTCTTGTAGATGTATCAACTAAATCACCGGAGCCAAATGATTTTGTTCGAACAACTGGTACCATTTATTTGCTTACGCATACTTTTTAGTTGCTTCAATAAAATATTTGTTTGAATCTCAATTATCAAATTGACTAAACGCTAATCGTTAGGACGAATAAATGAATTAGTTTATTTGGATGATATTTTGTTGCATTAACATTAATTTGTTTGGCGACACCAAAGTTTTGTTGGTTCGGCCAATAACTTGTTTCAGCATTCACAAATTATTTTCTCTTATCTCAAAAATATTTTGTTGCCCGTATCGAACTAAATATTTTGGTAGAGAGAAACGAAATTTGTTTCGATCAACAAATTTTTTTTCTCAGTCTACTAGGTTTATTGCGATTTCTGCAAAAAATAAACGTAGCCTCGATGTCGAATAGTAGCCCAAAGATAGTATTTCTATAAGACGTACACCTCGCGAGCGCGTACACGAGAACATGCATGCATGAATAAAAAAAATAAACTTAAAGAGTAATACTTTGTATTCAGTGAAGATTATCATCATTGAGATGAGATAATTTAACCCTTTGAGCCATGGTGGGACATACGTTGTCACACCTTTTTTTTGTTTGCAGTTATTTAATTATTAAACTACTATTTTAACAACTAATACCGGATTTTTTGGATCTACATGGTCCCTAGGACATTTATGAATGTAAAAAAAAAAATATGAAGTCATTATTTGTTAATTGCACAAATGCCACATATAAATAAATAGTCGAATTTCGTACTTTTTCATGAAAAAAATTATTTTCTACTAATCTACCATGCAAATCGGAATAGAATTTTTTTCACAAACTTGATACACTTCAAAGATTATTACAGAATTTTCTCGAATTATTTCGTACGGTGGTTTTTGTTGAAAAAAAATAAAGATACAGTAATTTCTGTACTATGTTCAAACTAACAATTATATTCATTGAAAACTTTCGCTTTGGGAATTTTTCGCATTCGAATCTAAAGAAAAAGTTTTGTTATTTTTAAAATTCATGATCACGGGACCAAAAACGAATCCGAACAGATATAAAAATGAAACGGTTGCGTGTATTTAAATTGGTCTTCTCGGCTTTAGCTTTATCCGGAATTAACGACGGGGACGTAGCGAGTAACTATATAAGAAAATCGAACATTTGATCGAATTTGTGAAATTTCAGCTTTCAGGTCTTACTAAAGAATTTTTTTACACTCGATTATTCTGCTGCACTGTATTTCTATCTAATCGCCAACAATTTTAAGATTGACTGAAACTAACAATATGGTAACCAGTTCACAACAAACTTTTATTAGACTGGAAGGTTGTTGGAGCTGTAGACTGAGAAAAGAAATTTGTTGATTCGACAAAATTTTTGTTGAATCAATAAATTGTGGCGAACAAAATGAAATTCGTTAACTTAACAAAAATTTGGTTAAATCAAGCACCTCATTTATTGGCTCAAATAAATATTGCTCATTACGACGAAAATATTGTTGAATCAACAAAATTTTCTGTTGAATTAACAAATTTAATTTTGTTCGCCACAATTTGTTGATTCAACAAAAAATTTGTTGAAACAACAAATTTCTTTTCTCAGTCTGTGTCAAGAAAATAAAAATGATGAATATTCGTAAACAGGTTACAGAGAATGTCTTTGAGTACTGGTGTTCATCCAAATTCAATCCCTTGCTACATTTTAGTCTGCCATTTCGAGTTTTTGAATTTTTTATGGTGAATCCAACATGGCGTACCAAAACGCGAAAAATCACTTGGTCCCAAACCTACAAATAACGAGTTCACGCAATCCCAAAAAGGTACAAATACTGAGTTTCGATAATATCAAGTAATTTTTTTGCATTTTGGTCCGCCATTTTGAATTTTCAAAATTCGAGTTCAGATTCGTAATCAGCGACCCAAAAAATCGGTGGATACCGAGTTTCAATAATATCAAGTAATTTTTTGTATTTTGGTCCACCATATTAGATCCGCCATTTTGAATTTACAAATTTCGAGTTCAGATTCGTAATCAGCATTCCCGAAAACCCACGAATGCCGGGTCTCATTAATATCAAGTGATTTTTTGCATTTTGATCCGCCATTTTGAATTTCCAAATTTTGGGTTCAGATTCGTAATCAGCGAGCCCAAAAACCTAAGAATACAGAGTTTCATTAATATCAAGTAATTTTTTGCATTTTGGTCCACCATATTAGATCCACCATTTTGAATTTCCAAATTTTCAGTTCAGATTCATAATTAACGACCCCAAAAACCTGCGAATTCCGAATTTCATTAACATCAAGTGATTTTTTGCATTTTGGTCCGCCATTTTGAATTTTCAAATTTCGAGTTCAGATTCGTAATCAACGAACCCAAAAATCTCTGAGTACCAAATTTCAATTCGTTTGCACGTAAGGAAAAATGTATGGCTCAAAGGGTTAAAAGTTTTGCAACCATTCAACAAACGTTCGAAAGATAATACTTATTAAAGATTCATATTTTTAGCAGAATTAACATTAGCATCCGAGATAGGTAGCATCCGAGTGATTCGGATGAACAAATTCTGCACTGTTAAATGATATGCCCTTGAAAAAATACGTTCGATGGATTGAAAATATTGTATCATTTGAAATGTTATCACCATGTCATCGGTTTATTGTAATTGTAATTGCAAGTCCGAGAGGGAAGTCAAATAATTAGCCATTGCTTGCGAGGTATTTTTCTAGCAATCTCAAACCGTCAAGACAAATCCTTACAGTGAGTTCGGTCATATGGTTAAATTAATAAAATTGTTTAAAAGCTGGGAATATTCAGAATTTGAAATGCATAACAAACAAGGCGAGAATAAAATGACGCGAGACAGCTTTAGGAGAGGAAAGATAAAGAGGGGTAAAGAGAAAGGCAAAGGGAGAGAAAAAGGGGGAAGAGAAAGAGTGGATTTTGCATTTTCTGAAAGCTTACGAAGGATAAAACGAATTTCCAGCCAACACAGGAAGGTACTTAAAGACGCCGCGTCAAGGATATAACGAATAAAAGCTCGGAAGAAGAGACTCGATTGGTACAAAATATATCTCCGAATAGAGATAAGAACCGAGCGAGATAGATATACAAGAGACAAAAAGCGAGTGAAATTCGTAAGAGATTCCTTTCGCGTGGAAGCGCAAAATGCCAGGACTCTTCCTCTCGAGAAGTAGAATACCCTGTTGCTTTAATATTTAATTCAAATAGCTGGGATAGCTTCCGTTTCGGTGGCCGAAAATTCGGATTGACACGATTGCTTCCAGCTATCTATATGCAATTATACGTGATTCTATATTGGGATTAGTTTCAAGCGATTCTTTTTCTTGTTGTTCTGGTGAGCATTTAAACATCAGGAAAGGTTATGTCAAATACCATACATTCCAGAATGATATAGCATTAATCGCGCCCATGCGTACTTTAAAACAGTACTAAAAAAATATCCTTAAATGAAGCTTAACGTAACGCAATCCCAAAGGAAAATACCACACTGAGGCAAAATGTACTTGAATGAAAAAATGTTATGTCGCTCGAAAACATTTAACTGTTTTTAAAATATTTAGGGCAAAAACGTAGTAAAAAAGTACAGAAAGCAAGACAAGCAAATAATTATGAAATCATAAAAAAACGGCCAGATTTGTCGCTTTGGACATACGAAAAAAGGAAAGTGAATGACAGAAAATGAATCAATTTTACAAGCAATGCCTCAAATATATAATGTAATTGCTATCTGATAAGAAAGGAAGCAGTACGGCAGAAATGTATAAAAAGAATCGTATGAAAATTATTGGGAAAATATAGCAAATTAAACTATTGGTGTTAATTGCCATAAAATATATTTACGCGAACGTATGTTAATTTTAATCAATGCAACACGAAATGCAGAGTAAAATCACCTGTACGACTAATAAACATACTGAAAAATAGTAACAGTCGAATATTTCTATCTGTCCGTCTCTTTTCTTTTCCCTCTCGATGGTCAGCAATGACGTGGCAAATGAGAAATAATAAATCGCTCGAAGAGAAGTTCGCGTTTTCCCAACGTTCCGAACGCGTTGATCAATGGCCCGTGTGTACCGGTCACTCGTATGAAAAGTTGCACCCCGATTTTATTTTTTCCATCTCTTTCTCTCGCTACTATTCATACATACATGCGTATATTTGTATGGATATTGATATAAACATGGAGCACGATGCGTACAGGAGCTATCGGCAGATTCCCAACTGGCTGGCCACGGCAACTCTATGGTTGGATTATATTTTCGTACGAGCCTCGTTTTGTTTCGTTGGAGCTGGTTTAGTTGATTTTTCAAAGGGTATAACGCAAAAGAACGAGCATGACGTACGTGGCGTCGCGTTGACCACTCGGCGATTGGCGAGACGCACACACAGAGAGAGAGAATATGAGAGAGTTGAATAGGTCCATATGTGTAGCCATTCGTTACGAAACGAGCGCAACATTATTACCGGTCAAACGCATGCCGAAATATGTAAATCGCGATAGAGCCACTACGGGTGGATACACCGCGAGTACGGATAAAGGGGATGAAGGGAGGGAACTCTGTAAAATTGGATTGTGGATGGAAAATAAAAACGGGAACAGAACAATCTGCATATATACTTTTTCGTTTTTCTCATATATATATATATATTTTTTTTAACGTCAAATACATTGACCACAGATCCCTGAGGCTACTTTTTTCATTTATTTGTTTTTTTTTCATCTCAATATTTGTTGGAAATTTTTTTTTAACTTTTACCAATAAATTGATGTGTCAGAAGAGGTTGATTGCGCGTTTTATTTCCACTATACTTCATGGATCATATACCCTTAACGTATGCCGCAACAAAACGTTTTTTTTTTGCAAGCTCTCCAACTCTTTCCTTCTCCCTCTTTTCCTATGGGGTCGCGTTTCATCCAAAAATTTGTTTAAACCACAAATGAGTATTTATCACATCCTTTGCTGCATTATACTTACTAGGATGGCGAAAAACCAGTTACGGACAACACCCAAAAGTGTTTAATAACAATTACCCCTTTTTGTACAAGCAGCAGTCTTTCAGATCCATTTAAAAGTGTCAACCTTCAAGCATTTCTAATTGCCCCTTTTTTCCTATGTTGCATGGATCTCTTAGACTCACTCTTTGTAACTAAACTGTCGTTCTAGCTTCTAGTAAATGGAGGACTAAATAACAGAACCGGCCATTGCAAAATCGCTGCCAGTGGAACGGAATAAATCGAGATTTCACCATGGCACAGTGGACACTTAGGGCCAAACGTCATACCGACTGAGCCGCTATGAGTGTTTGAGAGATAGCTCCAAATTTCCAAAGTGGAAAATTTCCACACTGTTCGTCCGAACGGCATAAAAAATAGTCCTAACTCATTTTCGCCATTTACCTGCGTGGGCTAAGATTTTTTTATACTCCAATCGATCAAACGGGGGCAAACATTTTTATAATCGAAAGTTCGAAGCCGGTTGTGATCCTCAAAAATACGGGTAAGATTCATTGAAGTTTGAAACTGAGATGAAAATTTTGTCCTCTCGGTAAACATGGAATATCCACATCATCTGCGACTCAGGGCAAAAGAAGGGTTATCGTTCTTCATTTTTTTTGTTCTCTTTAGCCCTCTTACATCTTCTGCTTATCCTTTCTTTTAAACCAAAGTAATATATAACCGACCCGGTTGTAAACAACAGAGAATCCCAAAAAGAAAAAGAGACTAAACGACGTATACGCCCATAGATACACGCATCCGTACGTTTATACGAGCTCCTTTTGTATATTTGCTTATATGGAGCCAAGAAAAACGCACGAGAAACGAGAAGAAAGAGGAAAAAAGTCTCAGCGTTATGTTTCTCGGAAATGTCGTTTTTATGCCCACTGCCTGTATTAATTAGTATTTTTACTCTTTTCCTCACTTTTGCTTATGTGCTTCTCTCGACTGGCTATTTTTACGCCCTCAACTTGCTCAATCTATCATTTCCGTTCGGATGGATCGTCGTATTACAATCAAAAATCGATTTCCGATGATACTCGGAGTGTAGAAATTTAATTTCTGTTTGTGGAAATTACAGAGACGAATTGTTGGAAAATAAAACAAACGTGGAATGGAAAAGTGAGTTCTATGTTGAATTTTATTAGTAAAAATTATCGCGATTAATTAGCATTTGAAAATAAAGGTTTAAATTTTGTTCATTGTTAATTACTTTCATTTTATTTATTTTTTATCGTTCCTGCGTATACCCTGGCGGATTTGTACGATCCCATCCCTTCATTTTAACCCTACTTTTCCTCCACTTCACGAATTTCCTTGCTCCTGTGAGACCCCTCAAGAGCGTTGCCCACAGCCACTCTTTCCTAATGCACTAGTGTATCGCATTTGCCAAGGGAGACTGTGGAAAACTCGACCGATACAAGCGGTTATATTTTTACTGAGTTCCAGTTGGTTAGTACCCTTGAAAACTCAGAAAAACTGCCTCTCGCTCAGTGATTGATGCGCGAGCCGGTGCATAGCCAAGCGGTCACCCAACCAAGTGTTGATCTCGCCCGAGACTGCTTATCTTGGGAAATCGCCGGAGCTACACACTATACTATAATTTCTACCGTTACGTCAGACAAGAATTAAGTGACGCTGAGTAGAAATGGAAATACACAGTGAATTTTTCATTTTTCATACGATATTTTTGACTGAATTTTATTTTCTTGTAAGCATCAAATAATAAACTGCGTAGTAAATTTGACTCGCAAGAAACGCAATGTTTTGAATTTATGTTATGAAAACGTTTCATAATAAACAAGAATTTTTTTTTTTTCATTATGCTTATTAGGCTTATACTTAAATTTTGCGGTTTTCGGTTATCGAAGGTCACGAAGAAAGCGACTATCTCTCCATAAACAATTTGACCAATGAGATTGAACTGACACGGACAAACGAAAATAGTCTGACCTTCCAAACTTCCAGATGCCTTCGAACTTCTCGTCTTCGATAATGGAAAAGTTAAATTTTTGCTGTTTTTGTTTTTCGTCACACTGCTTTCTTTATTATCGCAAAACGCAAAGAAATAAAGTTCTGCTAAAACATAGTAATGCGGGAGTCTGATTTCCTGGTTTACAGAGACACTCACGTGTGTTACTGCATTAATCGTTAAAAATTATCACGTGCACGTGCAGCAGCGACAAAAGTGGAAAACTCGCGTAAGCACGACAAACGAGGGCTGGCAAACGACGTAAGAGAACGCACAGCCGCGTTGCGATCTATCGTTGTACTTACAGTGTCTTAGATTCAACGGAGTTTGAGAGGAATGCGTGGGTGTGACAAAGGAGCCGACGTTTACCCTAAACGGTTATCGCAACTAAATACTAAATTTTCCACTACCACCCAAGAATGTTTAGCACTCGTTTCAAGAAATTTTTCTTCCACCGTTGGTTACCCTCGACATACATTTCCAACTAATTTCCTCGTTATTTCAGTATAATAGAGAAGCGGATGATGTGGCGTTGCATTTTATGTGGCGCACCTTCCTTTTAACCATTTCGTACCATTCTCACATTTTTGAAAATCGTTATAATCGGCACACTATGTTTAGTCATACTCAAAATTATTTCAAAACTTTCTTCGACTCTGATTTAAAACAGATAAGTTTGAAACGTTTCTCGATTTGTCGTTAGCGAGCTAGAAAATATTGGCAAATAAATATATTGATGCTATAATTGAAGGAAAATCATTATATTACTGGAAATAAGATATCGCCGACCTCTCAAAATGTAACATTATTTCTTCGTTAAACAAAAATTAAAACAGTTGCAATGGGAAAGAAGTAGGTAAGGCCTATATATTAATTTATTATGAATAAGTCTTACTTTCTTCGCTCTTAGAAACGAAGTTGTCCACTTAAATTTCTTTATATCGTTATTCATGATTTTATTCACTTGTGATCCCAACTTGTTTGCGGCAAAAATGTCCTGAATTCCAATTTAAAAAATGATTCGATTATAAAACGTGTAACGAAGATTATTTTATCTTCGTACGTATTTCAACGACGCTGAAGTTTGCAACGTTGGAGTCTAACGAAATTAACGAAAAAATCATTTGTAATTCACGTATTTTTTATTTCGTTAATCATTGGTGTATATTGAAAAACTACAAATTGAAAATTAGGCAGGGAACAGAATTGGAGAATTACTGGAATTATTGGAGGGTTTTTTCAGATCATTTCGTTGGACTCCAACGTTGCAAACTTCAGCCTCATCGTATTTCAGCCCATTCAAATGCTAATAAAATATACAAAAAATCAAAATCAACAGTACCTTGAATATTATTACTGCTGCCTTAATGGTCGCGATTGTAATTCTCCATACGTATGAAAGTACGTGTAAAATCAGTAAGAATAAAAATGATTATGATTGAAAAATCATGTAGTGAAATCGATTGAAATTATTATCGATACATCAGGATGAAAGTTAAAAGAACAGCCTTACAGATTTTGCAAAAAAATTATTAGAGACCACACCCAGCGATTATGATTTTTTTTTCTAAATTCGGCTAAACTCAACGTTAAAATTGTCACTTTTTTTCTCAAAGTCGTAAGTGATTATGTTAATACTTAATGAAAAAGTAATTCTGCCAAAATTTGGGCCTTCTAAAAAATTTTTTAGTGGTTGCGTTTTTTTAGAAAAAAAAAATAAAAAAATAAATTTAAAAAAGCTGCTGGGGCGACCTCTAAAATTTTTTCTTGGAAGCTCAAATTTTGAGGGAATCAATTCTGTACTGAGTTCTAACTATTTTTGTTGCGACACCGAAAAATGGATATTTTTATATCATAATTTTTCACTAAAATTGAAAAAAAAAAAAAATTTCAAGTTGGCGTGACTTCTAAAAATTTTTTTACAAGGCCCAAAATTTGGCAGAATTACTTTTTCATGAAGTATTAACACAATCATTTGCAACTTTGAGAAAAAAAGTCGATTTTTTTTCAATCACCCTAATGTATATATTTAGAAAGCAAATGCTATGTCGAACCACGTGTTTGGTGGGCCTGGTAACGTACGACACATGTATGTGAATCGGTGTACGGCCTAAAGATCCTGAGACAAAATATCCCGAGGAAAAATATCCTCGGACAAAATATCCTAGGGTCAAAATATCCTGGGATAAAATATCCTGGGACAAAATGTCTGAGTCAAAATGTCCTAGTGACATAATATCCTCGATTTGAAAATATCCTAACAATATAATATCCTTTATTTAAAAATATCCGAATAATATAATATACTTAATTTGGAAATATGCCAACAACATAATATTGTTTATTGAAAAATATCCTACAGTTGTAAGACTAAATGTATTGGATATTTTTATTTCTATCAATGAAGAAAAATATCATTATCACTATTAACGAAAATATGTTGGATCTTGATCCCCTCCTTGAACAAAATATAATTGTATAGTATAAACCACTGTGATATTTGTATCGATGAATATTGCTGAGTATTGAATTCAACGGATTCAATGAATATAATATAGAAATTGATGATCATATGTGTGTGTATATGAAAGCAAGTGGCAACATGTATTCATGTATGTAAGATGTGTACGTAAAAGAATATAATTGTATCCTGAAGTTAGTGATGAGTTTCGTCTCCAGTACTGTACGGGATCGTAATCCAATCTGTGATGTTCTGTGACACGTCTTAATTTATTTTCACTGTAGTGTATTAATTTATTTGTTTTGAACAATCAAATTATCGTTAAATTGAACTTAAACATTAATTAAATATGCCGTTGAGATTAATATTAATAAAAAAAGGGAAGCCCATGTTAGTATCTAAAGGATACATTTATACTATTAAAGATGAAAATGAAAAACGCGTGATATGATATCGGGAGAATATATTGACTCCGGGATATTGTGTCTCAGGATATTGTGTCTCAGGATATTTCGTCCCGAGGATATTTTGACTCCGGGATATTGTGTCTCAGGATATTTTGACCGGGATATTTTGAGCCGGATATTTTGGCCTGGAACGAATTGTCGTGTAACCTGTGAATCTTTGGACATAAAAGTTGATAATGAATTGTCGCTACTGAGAAAGCTCATCGAAAGCTCTCCTCCCGGTAAGGTTCTCACGACAGGTACTATCACTGAAAATAAGTGTTGCAGGTAAAATGACTGGTGCGAGAGGGGTCGAGAGACAGGATACACCGGGTACAGGCACTTGGTTGTATAGGTCTCCGATGGGCCCGACCGAAGGTTGAGCACCCTGGGGGCCCCTCTCGGGGTTTCTCTCGAGTGAGCCGATTGGCCGCTCGGCCACGCACCTGGCGGACAGCTGCTTGCCTGTTCACCGACGCATCGCCTCTCGCCGTCGGTTCATCCACTCACACATTTCCACCGACGCAGCATAACCGTGAGGCCTTTTCGACCTACCTATAGAGATCCTATCCTTAGTTTATTCTCCTGGGATGGTATACGCACGGGTGTATCGACCAACCGGAGCGAAAGACATCCAGCCGCGAAACTTCTAGCCCGGAAGATGAGTATACAGAGGATCGGGAGGAGATCATTGAGTGACCACTTTTACGATCTTACCAAGAGAAGAATAATGAACAAAATGTCGCTCACACACGTTTAGGCATATCGAATGACGAACAACGTAAATCATCGGTCGGACAGGGAGTTTGACATAAATCTTCAAAAATTTAACCATCTTTCAAGATATTTCAAACATTCATTTTATATAATAACAATGCCCAAATTTTATTAATAAATTGTTGAAGCAAAGCGTTGTACAACAATTATAATCATTCATCGATTTAGTATTAATTGTTCTGAATACGCGTATTTTTTACAGAATCATCTTTTTTTAATTCATCTGATTTTAATTCAATAAAGTATCGGATATTTGTACGGTTATTCGTAATTTTTCGAATATGGGTTTGGGCCCTACCGGAAAAACATGTGAAGAATTCCTGATTTTTCATCAGTTAAAAACAAAAAAGAAAAGAAACAAAAAACCAACACATCAATTTCACTGATTAATTAATTAGTTAAGTCTGATCATTTGTTGAAAATTTTGTGGTATTATCATCGTCATTAAAAATCGACGTTCGACAAAAACACTCGCCAAAAACTACGTCCAAAAATCTGGAGCCTGTCGAAACAACAGTTTTCATAGAAAATTTTTGAAACGGATAAACGATCGAAACAGATAAAACAGAAAAACAGAAAACGAGAGAGATCTCCTCGAAGATTAACGATTATTCGAACATTCTACACAGTACGTGCAGAGGTTTTTTAACCAGGAATCTGTTTTTTATCATAGCCATACGAATTTTAGCAAATAACTTTTTTCTATGTTTTTTTTTTTTTTATATAGCAAAATTGTACTATCTCGTTTTGCTGAGATTAAATATCTTCATTAAAGTATTTTCTTGAATATGGATATATAACGCAAAGGACAGAATTCACTTAGAGAGGAATCAAATATGTTTTTATTTCGGATTAAAAATATCAATTAAATAGTGTAAATTCAGAGACAGTAGCGATATTTAACACCCTTTTAACGGCAGGTACGAATACAATGTACCAAACAGCGTACTTAAAATATTGAGATTTATAATACTAACAGGTATTTGAAATGTCAGGTCGAGCTGGTCGTTTTACAGGGTCTATATAACCGTCTCGCAATGACCGCATTAAAAATTAATATTAACCCTTAAGTACTGCGTAGGTTCGTGTGAACCTGACCAGACCGTGCAATATTAACGGTAAGTATTATAAAACTAAGTGCGGTACTTAACGGATAACTAAGAAAATGCTGATAATTATTTTTATCACCCATGTTTAATTGCGGCGTAAGAAAAAATCGTCGAGTATAAAATAAAGAGCAACAAAAAAATTCAAATAAAAATTGACTTCAGAAGAAATTCTGTAAAATTGAAGAAAAAAAAAGAAAGAGAAACTGCTTTCGGCAATCTTCATCATGAAAGTTGTTTTTTATTCAATTCCATACAAAAATAAGTTGTTTCGTGTTTAATTAAATACAAAACAACTTTTTAAATGTATACAGCCGTAGAGAATAAATTTATTATTCGATTTTTGTTGGGATTATCGATTTTCCCTGACGATTTTGTCAGAATAAAATTTGCCTCCACACTGAGAAAAGAAGTTTGTTGTTTCAACAAATTTTTTGTTAATTCAACAGAAAATTTTGTTGGTCCAACAATATTTTCATTGTAATGAGCAATATTGATTTCAGCCAGCAAATTAAGTGGTTGATTTAACCAAATTTTTGTTGAGTTAACGAATTTCATTTTGTTCCCTACAATTTGTTGATTCAACAAAAATTTTGTTGAACCAACAAATTTCTTTCCTCAGTGCAACCTGTGATCTGTCTACACGCAATTTAAATGGATTGCATTGGTTATGATTAATGTTATTGTACTAGTTATTATTGCAAGGAGTGTCATGTTCAAATAAAGACGAAAAATTCAAATTCAAAATAAATATGAATAGATAAATAAGGTTTTCTAAGACCGGACAACAGAAATTCGTTTTGCAGACTTATTTTAGAACTCTAGAACGTAATAAAGAAAAATTACAAGTCGTAATAACAGAGCCACGGTGGAAAGATTCTGTTAAAATTGTTGTTTCCGTACAATTATTCGAAGTACACCGTTTTCTTTAATTTTCTGTTTGTTGTTCGAAGTGGTTTTAATTTCTTGATATATCCTTGCAAGCTACGTGCTTCAGGTATAGTTACAATAAAAATGTATGCTCAAAACGAGAATCGTAACAAAATTAACGTAAACGAAATATTTTGACCCGGAGAACAATCTTATACATATATATTTGCATATTTATCGAACAGGAGACGAGGCAAGGCTCGAATGGATCGCCATTTTTTTCGATATTTGTAATGAGAGGGACAGACAAAAAAAGAGTGAGACAGGGTGTAGCAACGACGAAAAAAACACCTGTGCAAAGAAAAAAAGGCAAATCGGGCGACGAGTGTAATCGACTCGTTATTCCTAATGAACTCTTGTAGCTTTACTCTTCTTACAATGAAATATTTCGAAAAACTTCTCGGGAATACGATGGAAAAAAACTTCTTGGAATAGGATAGGGGGAAAGAAGGAAGAAAAAGTAGAAACGAATTTGTTGCTTTGCAGAGGGGACTATACGCGTGTATGTGTAACTCATACAACCAAGCTGCAATGCTGTATACGTTTAAGGCTGTAAAGTACATAACGGAGAGAAAGAAACTAAAGAGTAGAGCGAGAGACACGAAACGAAGCGAACCCGCTCGGTTGGTGTATTTATAGTAAAAGTCAATAAATTCGCACTAGAACTCCTTTGCCCCTTCATCCCGCTCTCAAGTCCCTGCCTCATGAGGTTCTCGTGCTCACCGCGCATAACCCGCCCGCCAAAACGTGAGCGCATTACTATCGTTTCATCTCGCTCTTCGACAACCGTGAGGCTTCTTTTTTGTTTCTTATTTTTTTCTTTCACAAGAAGTTCCGATTTATGTTGATCGCTCCTCTGTGGCTAAAACTTCTGCAAAAATATCTTAACTCGAACGATCGTTGAAAGAGGCATGAAAGAGCCACGAGGAACGAACAGAGTAGTCAAAGTTTGAAGCGGTAGCCCAACGTGGGCCACGGACGAATCTATGATCTCGAGGTTGGCACAAAAGGGCACGATCTACGCCACGAAATCTTACAGATAAATCGTTCGAGCTCCGAATACATCGGAATACAACTCTCTACTTAGCCTGACTGCACAATTCAACGAAAGACAGAGGGGAGAAAAGCTAAAAAGCCCAGCCCTGCGGCTCTCTCGCTATCGGCCTGCCTACGCAAACACATTGGCATGACCTGACTCAACCCTCGTTTCTCGGAAGCAAACTACTAGATGACGCATCTTTAAACCTTTTTTCTCTTCGACACTATTGAAGAATGGCGAATTTTTCATTCGGCGAATAATAATTTTGACGAAAGCTTCAAATATGTGGCTGCATGGGCGCGTGGATGATCATCGTCTTTGAAAGATATTTTCAGACGACGCTCCTACACAAATGGATTATCCAAATAATCGACCATTGAAAGTTTTAACAAAATGTTATGCCCTACTAGTTTATAATGAGAATTTCATGATAATACGCGCCTAGTTAGCAATTCGACCGATGGAAAACCAAGATCGATCACGCATGTAATCACGATACAGCACTTGTCGAATACTCAAGAGCACACGTGCCAAAAATAATAATATACCACTACTGAATGGATTCTCCTCGATTATTCTAATACTGATAATTGTAACATAAGGAACGATAACGTGTCTCGCCCTGTATAAAAAGAGATTCTAAAGCAGACAACTCGGTTTTTCTTCGACTATAAAATCGTGTACGAAAGGCGAATGAAGCGAGTAACCTCCGAGGGCCTACAAGACGCCATATGGCCCATCTTCGGAGCTCTTTCATTATGGAGGAAGTGCATCGATTCTTAAACACCCATAAATTTTTTCTTCACTGCCTGTTCGCCTTCTCGTTTTCCAAAAACTCTAGAGAATCTTTTCCTTCTCGTTCACGAGGGTATACACGATACATTTTCTATATTGTATGAGAGGAGGTTTCCGGTTACGGAAGTCTCGCTCCGAAAGAAAATACGAACCGCGAAGGGACCAAGAGAACATTTATGTTTGACGATAGGAGGAAGGAAGAAAAAAAGAAAACTCTAGGCAGAGAAGAAACTTGGCTACTGTAGTATGACAACTTTTCCTCGTTTCACTAAACCGTTAATTCTTTTATCACCCAAGGTACTTGGTTATTATTCACTTGTAATAAACGCAGTAAAACAATTTCAAATGATTCATTATTATCGATGCAAATTCGAGAACTATCGGTTGTTTCTTTTTCCTATACTCATACACTTACACGCGTATAATGTAGTTAACGACGATCAACGATAATAACAATATGAGATGAAGCAAATTTGAGATGTATAGAGAGAGAAAGAGAGTGAGAGAGGGAGCCATGTACGTACATATACACGCCGGCCGGTGACGCCCACCCGGGCGTCATTAGGCTGGAACATAGATCATCCTAACGTATGTCCTCCCTCTCCCTTCTTCGATGGCCCGAAGCTAACCGCTCTCGGGTTTTGTGTCAGACACACGTTCAACTATACAAGACAGAATTCGCGCGTTGATTTCCCGTTAAATGTTGCGGGCACTAATGCATACGCACGAACAACAATAATATACATGTATAAAAACGTACTCTTATATCTATAACTTCTTGAGCTAAACTCATTTGGCTATAACCGGGGTAGTGATCCAATTTATATTTTTCTAAACGATAAATCTCATGATATGGTACAGTCGTATAACATGTTCGGGGTCCGTCAAGGTTATTTGTTACGCAAACGTATAAATAGAGCGTCTATACGCGTTGGAGGATTCCCGAGACGGTACAATTGAATGTATGTTTATATATATAGACACACAGATATATACAGATATATTCGATGGTGCGTAGCTATTATATCTGAGTGGATAAATGCGCGAAGCGCCCTTGCTCCATGCGCAACGGCCTATGGTCAGGGAGAGATGCTCAGCTTGTTGTGTTTGAAGCGGAGGATCTCGCTAGTCTCTCTCGTTGACGGTAACACGCCGAAGGATAATAGTTACGAGCACCAAATGGATATAGGAGAGAGGTGAGCGTGTGTTGGATCCTAGGATTCCGCTATTAGTCGTGTGGACTTCTTGTTCGCTCCGTCCATCTCTACATCTCTCTCTCTCTCTCTCTCTCTCTCTCTCTCTCTCTCTCTCTCTCTCTCTCTGTTTCTCGGAGCTCTGTACAATGCCCTCTGGCCACCTATGCACTATTGTGTCACACATGTTGCGTGTGTACATATCTGTATCACCATTTTCTACCGCGTCTACTATACATGCCACTGTGTTTCGCGGAAAACTATGCGCGGTCTCCAAACACCTCTCGCTCTCTCCTCTTGTGACCCTCAATGTATTTGCGTATTTGCGCGTATACGACAGACAATGTTCCGAAACCACCACACACGTGTTTGTATATAAGCGTGTGACCCGAGCTATAGAGTATCGCTAGGGCGAGTACATGCATCGTGTGTCACGAATACAAGTGTGTAATCATACGAGAAACATACACATACGTGCCAGCTACTAATGTTAATTCCAACCGTAGATTATCACGTGAGAGAAATGGAAGGAATATTGCAGGGTGGAGGGGGAGGAAGAAGAGGAGGAGGAGATACGACAACTCCTGCTGTTACTCGTGCGTTACAATGTGACATCGCTAAAAGATCGTATCTCGTAGTCATTCGTCTCTTAATTTATAATTACTGAACACAATACTCATTCATTTTTCTCATTGATTATTTTCTCTTAACGAAGTTATCGGTTGCGTGCGACGCTAAAACAAAGATATTTAAATTCCATTGAAAATTACAGCACCGAACCATTGGTGCGTTGTGCATTCACTACCTAAAAATCCACCGGATTATCTGAATGTTTCAGTAGATATTAAACGTTGAAGCTGCCTTTTCATCCATTTTATCCTAAACTCAATACCTTGTGACATACCAGGTATACATATAAGGTTGTATCGCGATGAATAATGTTGAGAATTGGATACAAACTGAACAAACGATGTTTATACTGTTTGTAATGTCGTAATCCAAAATTTAGTGACTCTTCCGTCTTGTATATTAAGGCGAGCAACCACTTTAGATGCTTCAAAAAATCAATTTTTATTTTATTTCATAAATCGTTAGCAAAATATCTTAAGAATACACCCTGAAAATTTCAAAATGATATTCGGATTCCTTCTAACGTTATGCATATAAATGATAAAGACTCTCTGCTCGACTTCCAAGCGCGCTCAAACTTTAAACGTGTTTTTCTCGAAACGACATTATTTCAATTTGCGGGAATCATAACTCAAAAACTAATTGATGGATCATCTTCAAATTTGGAACAAGTTTACATGATATAATTTATTAAAACATGAACCTAAAGTTGGAAAGATTAGATTGTTTAAAACATTTTTATTATTGCAAAATGCCGGAGAAAAAAATGCTAAAAGTCGATCATTTTTTTCAAACACTTTCCAACATTCAACTCTCGATTTTTTTTTTTCAAAATTTAGGTTCACGTTCTTAAAAAACATCTCAAGAATGTATAAAAATTTGTTGGACTATTCCAGATACGAATTGCGAGCTGCACAATTCCCGCAAATTGACAACGACGATGAGGACACGCCAAGGGACACAGTGGATTACACCTTAATCAATGCATGAAATAACTTGAAAAAAATACCAGAGATGTATGAAGATATGAATAAATTATTGTCAGAGTTGCGGAAATTTCCGTTTTTTTTTTCACAATAAAAAAAATTCAAAAAATCATCTAATTTTCGGTCTTCTAAAGTGGTTGCCCGCCTTAATTCAAGACGTTAATTATATCCTATTTCCAATCCGGGGTACGAATATCTATGAAAAAACATTTTCGGGTACGAAATTGGGACTGTTCCTTTTTAGCGATTCATTTTGACACGTTTGCACAGTAAAGAAAGAGAATGAAGCACGAGATGCTTAAGAAACGATCTCAAAGTCTCGATTATGTGAAATTTCAACGTTTGATCGAGGAAACGATTACCGAGACAGAGAAAGAGAGAAAAAAGGATATGCAAGAACGAGACACAAAAGAGGGTACATAGGATATGAGAGCGTAAATAAAAACAATCAGCTTTCTTAGAGAGAAATATAGAGAGACGGAGTAAGAGATGAGAAGAGAGAAGGATAGAAAGTCAGGTCACCATCCCATATATATCAATTCTATTCATTGCTGAGAGTCTCCAACTTAGCCTCTGCACAATACCAGAGGTTCTCACTCATTTAACAATTTCCAGTCGACGAGCTTTGTTCTTTACCGCAACAGATATGGATGTTGCATAATTATCAGGATAATGAGCTTTATAATTTTGAGACCTATTCAAAAATATTGGTTTAAAATAGGACACCCGGTATACAAACTTTCCATATTAATACATGCACATGCTCATGCGCATATACACATACCAGGAATTTGTACGCTTATTTTTCTCCTAACCCAACAACTCAACCCAACCGAATCCATTTAAAATGGAACGCCCCGGCTACGGAGGTCTCCAGCGTTGTACATGGCGACAAAATATTTCTATATAGACATGCTTTCTGTTGAAATATATATATATATATATATATATGTGTATGTACATTCTTTTTCTTCAACGAAAAATAAAAAAAAGAACGAGCTTTCGAGATCTTGGGACAAGCCCTCGAGGTCAACTGGTTGCCGTCTGGGAGCGAATGAAATTTCACCAGAGTGGTCGAGAACCGGATACGGCCAGGGAACGTGAACCGGAAGTGGCTGGAGTACCCTTCCCATGGGCACTCATCAAAAACTGGTTTCACCGCAGACTCAATCGCCGGGAGACTTTGAAAACAGAACAAAAAAGAAAGATAAACACAATGCACCCTATGGGTCATTTCTCTCTTCTGCTAGCCATGATAAAAAGATAAGACATAATTGGCCAATTTCCTGTTGCTGCCCCCTCAGAAAAATTACATAATACAACTGTTTTTCAATTTTTCTTCCGAGCTTTTACCTGGAAAATAATTTTTTTTTTTTTTAAATCTATATCGACGCAATAAATATGAAAAGCGCCGACGCACGACCGCGAGTGAGCGGCGGTGGAAACAAATTTTGGAAAAGGAGGCATCGGGCTACCTGCCAACGGGCAATGAGCCAAGAAACTTTAATGTACAGAGCCACGCCACGAGGGTAGCGCTCTCTAGAATAAAAGAAAACAAATGAAAATAAGAGAAAATTAACAATAAATAAAATTAAATATGCGTATATATCGAGGAATTTTATCGTAGACCAAGTACGAAATTTGACAGTAAAAAATTATTTTTATTCCCGTTTAGTGTATTCGGTTTTTTTACTATTTCGGGCATGTTATTTCTTTACGGAGTAACAGCATCTGGGATTAGATAAAAGAAAAAGGGCCCGCATAAATCTTTTTGCAAATCGTAAGAGTCCGAGAGATTTGAGGTGTTAGATAAACCGAATGAGAACCACTGGGATCCAGTCCATAAGCCAGGAAGAGGATCTCTCTACAGACGGGTCGACTCTGTACCGAAATAATGTATAGTGCGTAGTGCCTCGTGTGAACGCGTGGTGGTATAGCGTTTTCATCTCGCTATCGTTCTCTCTCCGTCTCTCTTTCTTTCTCTCGTTCTACCGTTGCTTTCCTCATCCCCCATTCTTCACTCTATACCCCACTTCATTCTCAACTCTCTTCTACTCTCTCTCTCCCTCTCTCTCTCTCTCTCTCTCTCTCGCTATACGGATAACAATGGTGTGCAAAGGAGATTAACAAACGGAATAAGCTAACGCATAATCGCATTATTTCTGGCTAAGCTGCATTTAAATTAGATATAAATTCCATTTTGCGAAACAATGACGAGCGAGAGGGATTGCGAAATACATGAACGTCCGAGTATTTTGCTCTTTCCCGATGTTTTGTTTTCTACCCTCCGTTTATTTCTCAAGATTTTTAAATCACATTTTTCGTCGCACGACAAATATAAAATAAGATTCCACATCATTTTATCTGCCCCAGCCACGTGACTTGGCCATTGTTTTGTCTAGCAGTAATGACGTCACATTCGATCGAAATTCAGTACAATTGAAAAAAATCTGATCCAAGTTGATTTACCTGAGCAGCACCACCGACAATGGATTGGTAAGCCGATTGGAAGACGCTACCGAGCTGCGTCAGTCCTTCGTCTTCCATCTGGAACATTATTTCTGTTCCCGGTGATCCATTATTGTTTAAATTATTATTATTTCCCATCAACTTTTCTGTGTTGCCAACATCACGGAGTATCGTATTGGACTGCATTATCTAGGAAACTTTTGATGCGCGATAGTCTACGCTGCAAACCGATTTTCCTCAATCTCTTACGAACGTATGCTTTTGGTTTCTTTTAAAATCACTATATCATTGACTTTAACGCCGTATTTGTCGCGAAGAATCGAGAGACTCTACATTCAGAGAGCCTATTTATGCAAATATCAAATTTCTCTCGACCAAATTAATTCGCACTTGTAACGCATCATTTTTCTAATGATTGATTATTTTTCGAGTTTTATCGTTGGATTTTCTTTCACTTTCTTCAAAGATGCCAGACGAGAGACATTACTAGAGAAAGTTGACACTCGTTCAAAGACTGTACACATCGAGGATCATTTCATTGAATTATTTTAAATCCCTCATCACGGACACTCTTTTGTTTTATTTTGTTTCACTGTGCACAACTTGTCTGGAAGTAGCTTCGAAAATATTGAGGTACATTCGTGATTGCAGGAATTTTACTATCGATCGATAAAACAGTTGAAAATGAAGAAAAAAATGGGAATGAGATTCGAATATGTCACGAAAAGCATATCTCCATTTCTGCCCGTTTTCAATAAATATTTTTGGAGCAACAATAGTCGATTTCTCAAGGCGACTGATCAGCTATTGGTTAGCCGGTAGCGGAACTACGGCACTTATATTCTATGGGAGAGATAAGAGAACAAAAGCAAATATGCTCGACCACGAAGATCGAACAATGAATATTATTTTTTTAACTTTGTCAAAATCGATTCAATGTGAACGCACGATATCCCGGTGTTAGATCATGTAAAACATCGAGTTCGTGTCAGCTACTTGCACACACGCGCGTGAACACACATCCGGTCGAATTCACCAACATTTTGATTTATCCGGTACGACGTTGTATTACGATTGTAAAGTACATACACTGTCTAATTTTCTTCACATTCGAAAGGGTATATATAAACGAAAATTGGAGTAAATCACCGCGCTACGAACAGCAACAATATTTGTGTATAGAATGTATATGAGATCACTCTCTGAACGCGAGCTACGAATCACTCCGGCTTAATTTCCGTTTATTATGACGCGTACGTTAAAAAAGGCAAAAATACAAAGAAGCGAAATAAAAAGAAAATCGCATCGTTGTTTTAAAATAAAATAAAAAAAAACGAAACGGTATTGCGGCAATGATATATCCTACCAGCACAAGATTCGCGACGCGACTGACGCTCAATGAGGGGAAGCAACTCCACTACCCCGACCTCTGTCTCGCTCCCTCACACTCTTTCTCTCTTTCTCGCTCGCTCATTCCTTCTCCTACACCGATCGGGCAGCTCCCCTCACAAGTTCCCCTCCATATGAGTTTCAAACACTCTCTACTTTTCTCTATATTTTCCCCCTTCGTCGACGTCCTACTCCTCGCCGTTGTTACAACGCGAGCGGGAACCAACCCCTAAGCTGAAAGGACTCGTTTTTTTCGACGCTCATGAGGGGGAGCGATAGGATGGGAGAAAATGAGACAGAGAGGAGGTAGAGAGAGAAAGAGATAGAGTGACAGAGAGAGAGAGAGAGAGAAAGAGGAGGGGGGGGGGGGGGGGGGAGAGAGAGCTCGGAGATTTAGGCTTGCAGCGAGACCGGAGTAACTAAACTACCCGGTATATGTCATGTGTTTATATAGCAGAACGTACGAGGGCCTGAAGCGTAAGTTGGAAAGAGACCCAACTATCACGAGGCCCCATGAACCTCCTAGGTTCGTGACCGCCATGCTTTCGTCTCTCCTTCTTTCTTTTGCTCGCTTGTTCGGCCGTTCCTCGTTCGCTCCCTCACTCGCTCGCTGGACAAAACGCGATTCTCTCGCAGTTCCGCTACCATTCTAAAAACATTGGCCCACTTGTTGAGCTCAATCCAATCCAACCAAGTATTCGTTACAATACCAATAATCTCTCCTCTCTCTCCTCATGACCCACTCGCCAATCGAGTATCAATTCAAACAAGTACGACGTTTTATTATTATTATTATTTGTTTTTTGCTGAATCAATCAATTCATTGATTTCATAAGCAGAAAAGATTCGTCATGATAACAGGGAAATCTTTGAGTATGAACAACCTCGAGATTATCACTATGGTGGAGATAACGAGATAGACTCACGATTCTATGAAAGTGACGATTCTCACAGACACTCGGACGATCAAACATAAAAAATACGTGTATATATTATTTATGTATAAGTATATAAAGACGATGGAACTTTGATTCTCAACGAGATCCAGAGACCAGCAATAGACCCACAAAAAATTGATAAAAAATTTCGTTTCATGCCCCGTGATTCATGTCGATACTCGAGTACGTTCACAAAATTTAGTTAGCGATCAAAACGGCTGGTACGTTGAAACTATCTTCTTACAACTACCTTTTTTCCATTTATTTCCATTAAATTTCGCATGTTTTGAAATTCGAATGTAATTTTGGCGTCGCACCCACGCGAGTCCATGATGCTTTATAATTACATCGCACTATAAGTGCTGCAGAAAACTGCTTTAGTGTCAACCCAGTTGGCCCGCTACCACTGTCGCAAAATTCTAATCCCCCCCAAGTTTTCATCTCGTACAGAATATTTTCTCTTTTCTTCTTATACACCTTTTTTTACACCTTATATACCTTTGTTTTGTGGATACTAATAGCGACTCTTATAATTTCGTCATATCAGCCTGTCCATTCGTGTCCCTCACAGGGTCATAACTCTGATTAGAGTTTTCAATTACATCTAGTGGACCCAAAAGCAGAGGTTACACGAAAAACAAAAAATATATTTTCCCACACGTTCTCCTTCAATTTTTTAGATGAAAAAAAAAAAAATTTCCCGACTCTGCTCAAAATAGGTGTCAAATTTCAGGAATTGTCGAAATTTTACGGATCCATTTACACTGAGAAAAAAAATTTGTTGAATCAACAAATCCTGCGATCACGGGGAGTGGGGACAAAACTTTCGGTTCATGATACAACATAATTCAGTTATTTCGATTTACAAAAAAGAGTCAATTGAACTAAATATTTTGTTTCCCTGACTGAAACTGACATTGCTTCTGACTGAATATTCATTTTAATCAAATGATTATTTATTTGAATCAAATAAACAAAGAATATTTATTTTAAACGAATTAATATTACGGTAAATATACAGAAATGCCGCTTTTCCCAAAAATGATAACATTTTTTTTTCATACGGACTGCTTCAATTGGTCACCACTAACGATATTCCGTCGGGGGAGGCTGAAATTTTTTATTAATTCCATAAGTTATGAGGTTTTGAAGTTCCTCGAAACACAGCATTTCAACATGTCTTGATGTTTTGAACTCACCCAATTATTTATTATGAAATTCGGCAATGGTTTTGAACAAGGCGTGTAAACGTAGACGATGATCGTCATGAGCTCGGCGAAAGAGAAATTCGGCAATATAACCCACCACCACACCAGGTTCTCCTAACTGAGGTGTTAAGTTTTTTAAACACCAATCTTCTAATGATTCCCGAATAAAACTCGACCAATCACATGCGGTAGTCGGGCTCATTTTCAGTTCATTTTGTAAAAAATCTTGATGAGGTGGTGGTAACAAAATATATAATGCCAAGAACATGCAGCATTGCTCTGGCGACAAATTAGTATTGTCCAGCCAAGAATTTGTTCTTATAGACTGTTTAAAGCTGCATTGTTTTGTTACTTTTTTACCCCTTTCTTTATATCCCTTTTTTTTGACAGCTCCAAAATTTTTTATCTTTTGATAAAGTCGCCACTTTTCCACATTCTGAACATTTCACTTCCTCCGCTATAATGCTGTGATTTTTAAGAAATTTTAAACTTTCTTCTTTATCTTTAAACATTCCAACCGCAGTCACTAAGGATACATCACATCCATCGCAAATCATTTTCAACACCGAGGAATTTCGCCTTTACTGTCAATTTCAAGAATATTGGAATGTTGTTTTGAAATTGAACAAATCGCGTGTAATATAAGTTTGTTTTGAAACGAAAGTTATAGTGAACGCTGTACATTTATTTTGAAGCTTGGAAATAATAGCTTGGAAGCATTATAATGCTTGGAAAATGGAAAAACTGCAAATGTTGGTTTTTTGATTAAAAAACCATATTCTATGGAACTTTTTAAACTTCCTCCGACTGATTATCGTTATTAGACATGGCTATTAACTGACAGAAACAAAAAAAAAATTTTATCATCATTTTTGGGAAGAGCCGCATTTCTGTATATTTACCGTATTCTACTAATTTCTCATAAATCGTTATGAGAAATCAGTTGACCATGGGAGTCATCAAACTCCGATGGATTTCTCACGGGGATATAATCCGTGGCAGTTATAAATATTCGCTACCTAATTCTGTATCAAAATCGGTTCGAACGCCTTATCTCACTCGACTCCCGCAATTTATGTCCGTCCAGAGGCCACTGTGTATGTGAGAAGAGCCTCGGCGCTCTGCGCCACGCGGTGGCCGGACCGAGAAGCTACTCGAACGTTCGTTAATTCTTTCGACAACCCATTTAATTATGATAATGCCGAAACGTGTTCACACAACAAAACCTTGTTTGTTGGAATAGTTTGGTATCTTCAACCAATTATTCTGCCCATGAAAGCATATGATTCAGTTCACACAACTAAAAATTTAGTTGAACGGGACGTACGGATTTTTTTTTTTTAAGTCTCTTGACTCAATCATACATTTGGTTAACCAGATTTTGATTTAGTTATTTCGACAGCTCTATTTAGTTAAAACAATTCCGAAGCGTGGGGACGCAACTAAACGGATGCAACAAAAGGATTTGACAGTTTCAACCGTTTAAATTGTTGGCTGAACTACATATGCGCTTACCACGACATTACCATTGTCGAATCAGCAAAATAAGAGCGAACAAAATTGAATATCTTAATTCAACAAATTTCTTTTTTCAGTGTAGTCTGAATTTATGTATTGGTTCGTCGCCTACACACAATTTTGTAAACTCTTAAAAGTTTGCCCCTGCCCGGTCTCCATATTAGTTATTTCACGTAAAAATATATTGCACACGAAAATGGGGTGTTTATTATAAGTACTTCACACTAAACTTTTTATGATTGACCAACACGAATTATTTTAGAAATGACACAATGAAAACGGTTTTTGAGTTTTTGATGAATTCATGGTTCAGTTTCTATATTTACCCGGACCTGATGGAACTGACTAGAAAATCCCACTTCTGCGAAGCTTATCTCGCACTCGATCACTTTTTTCATCGCTTACGAAAAGATCCTTTGTAAACAAAAACTTTTACATTGTTTTTTGAACCCATTTTGCGCTTAAACGTGAAAAATGTATCATTTTATATGAAAAATACGCTGACTAGAAAAATTTATATATGGGGCATTCCACACTAAATCGGCCTACGTCAGATCCTTCCATTCTTTGATTTGGCTGAAAATTTTGTGTTGTATGACCCAGTGAAAGAAGCTCTCTTGATTTTTTTCAGATTTTTTCGTCCATCCACTTGTGAGATATGATTTTTTGTCAAAATTCGACGTTTCTTTCTTCAAATGACTGTGACTCTCTGAAAAATCGACCAAATCGAACTTTTTTTTTAGAAAAATCGTTTTTTTGCCGTACTGCTGGAAAAAAAAATACGAAAGCATTATTAATATTTATATTCCATATTTTTTCTCAATTTAAAGCAATTCAAAGCAAAAAAACATTGGTTTTAAGGGGCCAGTCCACTTTGAAAATTTCAAAAAATCGATTTTTTTTACTGTTTTCGAAAGTACATACATTCAGAAATATTGTGTCAAAATTTTATGAAAATACGAGCTCTCTAAGTATTTTTTTTTTTAACTCGAAACAACGTTTTCAAAATCTAGCTACATCGTATCTCTAAAACTAATAAACCGATTCTCTTGAAATTTGAACCACATATTGTAAATACGATTCGCAACAAGATGACCCTCGATGGTTTTAAAATTTTGATTTTTACTCTTTTTTTTGTGTGAAAAACTGCGAAAAAACGCGTTTTTTTACTTTTTTCGTTTTTCATCTGCCATTTTTTTATTTTTTGACAAAACATTATATCCGAGGGTCATTTTGTAGCTGGTGTCATACTGAATCTAATGGACTTTGACTTTTTTGTTTCGGACAAGCCGTTGCCGAGTTGTGATGGAGCTACCTAGCCCACCTATTTTTGAGGCGTTACGTTAAACTATAGTTTTTGTACTTAAAAATGAATAAAAATGAATTGAAAATTTTTTTTTTAATGTATTTCAAGACTTTATTTATCAAGCCCAACAACTTTTATATTCATATCTTTTATAAAATGCTCAAAAAAAATCGCGAAAATAGCCTTTTTTTCGTGGCTCCAAAGTGAACTGGCCCCTTAAGATGTTTACGCTGTCTAATTTTTTTTTTAAATTCACAAAAATACTTTGACCAATTATATGATCTTTTTGAGACCAGTCCCATCGTGAGCAGATTTTTCTTTATATTTTTTTTCTTATTTTGAAAAAAAAAAATCCTTTTTTTTCCAGTCAATTTGGACCAAATCGAACTATTTTCACACCAACATTTTTAATATAAAAAAAGTCTCATTTGGTACGAATTGACTAAAAAAATGAAAATTTTTTTGAAACTAAGAAAACAAATATGAAAAAATATTTCTCCACGATGGGACTGGTCTCAAAAATCATTTAATTGGTCAAGGTTTTTTTGTGAATTTGTTGAAATAAATCAAGTGTCCAACATCTTTTTTTGCTTAAACATTGAAAAAATATAGGGAACGATTTTCAATCATTATTTCGTAATTTTTTCCAAGAGTCTAGTAAAAACCTCCATTTAAAAAAAGTTCGTTTTGATCCAAATTGACTGGAAAAAAATTAATTTTTTTTCAAAATGAGAAAAAAAGTATAATGAAAAATCTGCTCATGATGAAACTAGTCTCAAAGATCATTTAATTGGTTAAACTTTTTTTGTGATTTTTTTGAAAAAAATTAAAAAGGGTGAACATCTTCAAGCCAATGTTTTTTTTTGCTTTAAATTTCTTTAAATTGCGAAAAAATATGGAAGACAAATATCAATCATTTTTTCGTATTTTTTCCAACCTTTTTTTAAAAAAAAGTTCGATTCGGTCGATTTTTCAGAGTTACAGTCATTTGAAGAAAAAAACATCGAATTTTGAAAAAAATCATATCTCACAAGTGTATGGACAAAAAAATCTGAAAAAAATCAAGAGGGTTCTTTCAATGGATCATACAACACATAACATTTTCAGCCAAATCAAAGAATGGAAGGGTCTGACGTAGGTCGATTTGCCGTGGAATGCCCCAATTGTTTATACGAATAAAGTATCGTAAACCAATAAACGTATGCTATTACGTTTAGTTAGAATCGATCAGGAATACTTTGCATTATTTAAGTAACTGTGTACATTGGACATAGATTTATCGAGCGAAGTGTGCGAATAAGTGTTATACAGTGAGAAACGAAATGAGACTAGTTCAAGGTAGTATTTTTTTTTTATTCTACAAAATAATTCCGTATTCACAATGTTTGGATAATATGTACAGATATTACTTGACAAAAAAATGGTTACGTACATTAAAAAATTATACAGCTCTTTGTTTATTGAAAATTGTTTATCTATATCTGCATTGGAAATTCTAGAACTGTTGATATTTTGAAGAAAGTTATAAAATAACAGTCAGAAAGAATGTCGCGTGACACGCTATGAATGCAAGTAACCTGTGCGTGATTTTATTATTTAGTTTGCAATGCAAATCAAGCCAGAAAGTTGCAGTCTATTATGATAACTCGGATTCGCAATCATAATTACAAAAAAATCAATGATATGAGGACATAACATAAAGATATAACATAAAGATCCAAAAAAGTGTGGACAAATTCGGAACATATTAATTAAAATTCTATATTTTTTTTATTAAAAAATCATTTATTATCCCGCAGAATATTTGTGCGTTCAAATCACTTACTGTATAATTTTAGTACTTTTTTTATTTTTACTAAGAACATTTTTTTCAAAAAAACTAATCAATAGTGACAAAAGTCAGTTTTTATTAAATTCGACGAATAATGCTTTGTTCAATCGTGGGTAAAAATGAAGTGAGTGAAATTTGAATTGTCAAGACTTTCGATTATACTTCTCAAGACTATACGATTATTCTTTCTTTTGTTTTTCATAGAAATAATTCGTATACATTAATGAGTTTTTCGCCTTTCAAATGAAAATATTGCCTTGAGTAGAACTATTATCACTAGTTATTTTTTTTTTACACGTAAGTAATGAATTTTCTCATAGAAAAATTTTGTATATACTTTATCAACTGGTAACTTAAAAAAAATGCAATAGTGATTTTGACGATGTAGCGACAAACATTCGTTAACCTCATACCAGTTAAACAACACGTATCGACTTTATGGCTCCAGATCTCGGACGGAAGCGAAGAGTTCCATTTTCCAACAAATTTTATTGGACATAAATTTTGAATGATATTATCGACTTAATTTAAATTAAAAATGAAATATCTACTTACTATCATACTGCGATAGAAGATCTCAATTAACCCGTCAGCAGGCGCGTTATGAGACTTTTTCTCTCACTTATAATAAAACGATGATTACTCGAAAATTTCAAATGGCATAAGCATATGAAATTTTTTCTATCTTCACCAAATTTATTCCTCTATACGATAGAAGAGTTAAAAAAATTTTTTGAATTTTTTTTAATTACTATTTTTTGGTTTTCAGTGTCAATTATCGTTGTATTTATGGTTATTTTTTTAAATAAAAATGTTTAATTTCAGAGTTGCGAAAAATGCATTGTTTTAATAATGCACTACCGATTTAATTAACAATTACTTTAGTAATGAATAATGGAATTTGAGTTCCATTATACATTATTCTTTCAATGAACAAAGGAGTTTTGAAAAACGCTGCATTTACTTTCTAATTGATAATGTTGATAGCGAATCATTTCCCATTACATTAGTAATGGGTATTGCGAAAAGCATTCCATTAACCGTTACTGAAATAATCAATAATGTAAGAAGCGTTACATTATGCATTACTAAAGTAATAGGTAATGTAATAAGGGTCCCAATATGCATGACCAAAGTAATGGGTAGTATGTAAAGCGTTACATTATCCATTACTGAAGTAATGGGTAATGTAAAAAGCGTCCCATTATGCATTACTAAAGTAATGGGTAATGTGCAAAGCGTTACATTATCCAGTACTGAAGTAACGGATAATGTAAAAGCATTCCATTATGCATTACTAAAGCAGGATTGCAAGTAATGCATTACTTTTTATAATGCATTAGCATTTTCATTACTCATTACATTGCAATAGAAAAATTTTTCATTACAATGTAATGGGAAAATTTTTAATTGCTCATTACACTGTAATGTGGTTGGATCAAACTAAACCAATGGTAGTAACCGTGGGCTGCTCAACCACCAGAAGGCGTAGCGGTGTTTACCCTGGGTCAAACTGACCCAATGGTAGTAACCACGTGTTTCTCGTCTACCAGTAGGGGTAGCGGTGTTTGCCCTGAATCAAACTGACCCGATGGTAGTAACCACGCGTTACACGGTCACCAGCAGGAGTGGCGATGTTTACTCTGGGTCAAACTGATCCAATGGTAGTAACCGCGCGTTGCTCGGCTACCAAAAGGGGTAGCGGTGTTCACCCTGGGTCACACTGACCCAAGGGTAGTAATAGCGCATTTCTCGCCTACCAGTAGGGGTAGCGGTGTTTACCCTGGGTCACACTGACCCAATGGTAGAAACCACGTGTTACTTGGCTACTAGTAGGGGTGGCGGTGTTTACTCTGGATCAAACTGACCCAATGGTAGTAACCGCGTGTTGTTCGGCCACCAAAAGGCTACCAGCTCTCGGCTACCTAAGGGTAGGCGAGAAATGCGCGGTTACTACCATTGCGTTAGTTTGACCCAGGGCAAATACTGGTACCCCTACTGGTAGCCGAGTAACTCGCGGTTTTTACCATTGGATCAGTTTGACCCAGGGTAAACCCCGCTATCCCTACTGGTAGGCGAGAAATGCGCGGTTACTACCATTGGGTCAGTTTGACCCAGGGTGAAAACCGCTACCCCTTTTGGTAGCCAAGCAACGCGCGGTTACTACAATTGGGTCAGTTTGACCTAAAGTAAACACCACCACCCCTACTGGTAGCCGAGTAACACGCGGTTTCTACCATTGGGTCAGTTTGACCCAGGGTGAACACCGCTACCCCTACTGGTAGGTGAGAAACGCGTGGTTACTACCATTGGGTCAGTTTGACCCAGGATGAGCATAGCTAACCCTTATGGTAGCCAAGCAACGCGCGGTTACTACCATTGGGTTAGTTTGACCCAGGGCAAACACTGCTACCCCTACTGGTAGCCGAGTAACATGTGATTTCTACCATTGGGCCAGTTTGCATAAACACTGCTACCCCTACTGGTAGCCGAGTAACACGTGGTTTCTACCATTGGGCCAGTTTGCATAAGCTTCAGTAATGCATAATGGGACGCTTTGCACATTATCCATTACTTCAGTAATTGATATGTAACGCTTTGCACATGACCCATTATTTCAGTAATGCATAATGGGACGCTGTGCACATTATCCATTACTTTAGTAATGCATAATGGAACGCTTTTCACATTATCCATTACTTCATTAATTGATGAGGCTGAAGTTTGCAACGTTGGAGTCCAATAAAATGATCTGAAAAAACTCTCCAATAATTCCAGTAATTCTCCAATTCTGTTCCCTGCCTAATTTGCAATTTGTAGTTTTTCAATATACACCAATGATTCACGAAATAAAAAATACGTGAATTACAAATGATTTTTTCGTTCATTTCGTTAGACTCCAACGTTGCAAACTTCAGCGTCGTATTAATTGATAATGTAACGCTTTGCACATTACTCATTACTTCAGTACTGGAAGTACTGTAAGGCTTTGCACATTACCCATTACTTTAGTCATTCATAACGGGACGCTTTTTGCGTTACCCATTACTTCAGTAATGGATAATGTAACGCTTTGCACATTAACCATTACTTTAGTAATACATAATGGGACGCTTTTTGCATTACCCAATGTTCCTGTACTGGATACTGTATTATTTTCACATTATAATTTCAGCAACTCTGTGTTTAATAGCCACAAAATAATTTAATAGCCAGTTGAAAATTTATGAGGCTTCGAGCGCGCAAATATATTTTTCAATAATTTAAATTTCTTAAATCCTTAAAGTAATTTAATCAGCACTTTTGGAGATGTGTGCGGACAAACAGACATAAGCGGACAAACCAATTTCTTGAAATTTCAACAACCGAAATGTTGAGACCCAGAAAAAATCATTTTACGAAATCGATACTTTCTATATGAGGAAGCAGAATAATAAGAAAACAAGAAAAAAACGCGTAGTAAATACTTCGATGGAGCGATGAAAGCGGCAAGGGGAAAGACACCTTTCGTTATCGAGCAACTTACAAATAATTAGGTAACCTCGCATGGCCAACTGTGTAAACTTAAAGAGTTCTTGTGACGTTTGTCGAACGTAGCGCTTTAGTGAACGCGTTACTGATCGGCATAGTCACTATCCGATAGTCTGTATTAGATCTACATTTTCTTCTTATTCCGCTTTATCTTTCGAAGGATGGACGATCATAGAACATAGCAATGCAACAAACGTGATTTTTTCTGACAAATATTTTCTAAATACGGTTAATGAAGCGGAAAAAAATAAAGTATAAGTCGCCAGGGAGGGTTGAGCAACGCAAAACTATGAAAAACTAAATACCCAATGAGTTAATTTATGAAAATCAATTCTTGGGTTTTCACGGTTTCTCCGCGAACGACAATTGTATAATAATTTCTGCAAAATCCGAAGAAAATTGACAAAACTTGTCGAAGGTTTAATCATTGAGAATATACAGCCTAATCAACTATTAGGAGCAGATATAAAGCGGCAGCGAACTTTTTTCAAAACTGAGTTTTCAAAATCCGTGATCAAAATATGTCGAAAACTGCTGTATCGATTTGCTCCAAATTCTGTAGGCTTCTTATACATAAAATAAAGTAGTCTTTGAAAAGGGTTGTTTTTTTTATTATTATTATTATTTATATTTCCCCCTGCCTAGAGGCTTTCGCCTATTATAGGATCGGGCCAAGTCAGTAGCCAGTCCCCCCTGGGGGTCTGGTCCGGATCAGTAACCAGGCCCCCATGCGGCACCATCCAACGTCCCCCTCTGTAGCGCATTCGCCATGGCACTCGATTCCATGGGCCCAGGGAAACTGCGGAAAACCTGTGCCACTACAGCCGGTCCTGGGTTCGCCTCACGGTGCCGGAGCTACGTCACACGCCTTGTCACGAGAATGTAAACAAGAACTACAGCTGTATACATGTGACATATACATGTACAGGTACTTGCGTATGCTTCTGTGCGTGAAAAGGCTACGGGACCGGGATTCGATCCGAGGGCCTCACGAGACTCTGGCTTAGAAGCAAGTACGCTAGCCACTATACCAGAGCACCGGTGTTGTTTTTTCTATATATTTTTTCTTATTAACCCATCAACGGTCGCGCTATGAGACTTTTTCTCACACTTATATTAAAACGATGATTACACGAAAATTTCAAATGGCATAAGCATTTGAAATTTTTTCTATCTTCACCAAATTTATTCTTCTGTATAATAGAAGGATTAAAGAGTTTTTTTGAATTTTTTAAATTATTATTTTTGGTTTTTAGTGTCGATTATCGTTGTATTTATGGTTTTTTTTTAAATAAAAACGTTTAATAGCCACAATCACTGTAGCGAAATTGTTTTCAAGTTTTTATTTATCAAATTAAGCACTTGAAGCTATACACGTGAGAAAATCTCTCATCGGGCGCCCAATGTTTAAAGTGTACGTAGCGCGACCGCTGACGGGTTAACGCAAACCAAACAGCATTTTTAATGAAAATTACTGTTTTTATTTTGTACCTACACCGCTTCGTATCTGATTGATGCTTCAAAAAAATATATATATATATATTTACAAAATACACCCTGCAATTTATAACGAATTCTTTTCATTTTTCGTTATTTTCGTTCGGTTTATTTTTCGGTATTAGATGATTTAAGATCCCGAAAATAATAATGTGGCAAGACCCTTTTTTTTATAAAATTCAACTTGTAAAATTTGTTTTATACTTTTCAAAATGTACTTTTTTGAACTACTCCATATCGTTGGTCAAATGTAATAGAATAGGTTTCATTTTTTTTTAATAATGCGCAATACCAAAATATTAACATTTTTTTATAAACACATTCCACAAGCTGGTCAAATCTAATGCCATCAAGGCCGTCTTGGAAAATCCTAAGAATACCTATCCAAAAAGATATCTAAGGGAAAGCAATAAAAAAAGAACTTTATTTAATTTTCTGTAACAAAGCTGTTTCTCCCTTCTTTCACCTCTTTTCCCCCTTGCAGCCGCACATACACGAACAGACAACTGATTTCTCGGAGAATGTCGTTGGAGGTCGACACTAATACTTGGACTAAAACTCGAGGGTACGAGATATAACAGTACAAGATAGGGAAAGAGGCGAAACACAGACAGAGCCCAAGATCTTACGCTGTCTTTTTTACGGGAGCAAGGGAGCTGAGTTGGGTTTTTCAAGGAGTAAGTGGAAAGAGTGGGCGGGTGGGTAGTTTTAGCCATCGAGTAAGAGAGCGAGAGAGAGAGAGAGAGAGCTAACAGCTCCAGCTAACTGGCGTAGCGCTATGCCAAGAGGAATGAGGAACCTACTCGGCGGTCGTAGCCTCTGGAACACATTAACTGCAGAGCGGTTGCGAAGGCTGTAGGGAGACTGGGGGTTGCGCGCCACTCGCTCTCGTTCTCGTTTTCCTACCCCACTGGCGTAAGTATACAAAACTGAAAACGGTTGGTGAATTACTCAAACGATTAGCCACCACTGAATCTTCCCCACTGCTTGCGCCAAGAAGACTCACCAATCTGACAATTTCCGGCATTATTTCCACGCAACAACACTCTCAACAATTGTAGATTGCTGTGAAGTACTGAAATTATATAAAAAATAATCGGAACTCACAAAAATTTCAATGACAAAAACAAACTCTTCCAATCGCCTGTAACAATGAGATTATTAAGCGTAAGTATACAAAACTTTACGTCACTTTATTGTTACGTTTTTTTCTATTCTCATGGCCCTAAGCACGATAAATTGATTCTTATAATTGTGAATACGACCCTGAGATATCGTCGGCTATAAATTTTTGGACTATTTATCACAAAATCTGAATAAGTATAATTTCGTACGGAACTTTCATAACTATTGAGGCAGGTTTAATTTATTAAGAAATAACCATAATCTAAATAACGTCCAACGCATATACAGAGAAAATTGACAATAATTTGAAAAAACTCCACAATTAGTAAACATTTTTTTATAAAAAGGAAGACCCAAGCATATACTATTTCAACAAAGAATACAAGATTGTAACTATTTGCTTCTTTGCGTTCTATTAAATTTTTGAAACGTTTATTTTAGATTCGCCACGGTCGGGTTCTTACGGATTATGTCGCAATGCGTAAGATAGTCAATTATGGCTATCCGGATACGAGGTATGCCTTTCGTTTCCATTTTAGGATGATCCTCTCCTTATCTCGTTACCATTCATCCACGGCAGTGAAACTTTTTTGTCAGCGAACGAATGCTCCAAGACACAGTACGGACGCACAATCAGTCGTCGTCCCATGAGTAGGGAATTTGAACAAACGTAAAACCAGCACATGCTGTATAAACGGAGAACGCAGTCAGTTGCTTGCTATACAGTTTGTTCACTCCGCGTAGTATGCTTTCCTCTTTGCCAACTCTTGTCCCGATAAGTCGAGGCGAATGATCGAGATTCGTTACCGCGCTCTATATTTGGACGAATTGCAGCTCGACAATGCTCGTTGTCCAGCCTGGAGAGACAATCTCTAGAGATTCCTCTCGCATTCTCATATGCGGTTGAGAGATAGGATTTTTCTTTTTTTGCCTGTTATGTTTTTTTTTTTCACCTTACCGGATTGCAGTTTTCTTCAAGTAAAAATCATGATTCGCATATATGCAGTTGTACCGTTATACGACTCCCGATTGAGGCTAGTCGAGAAAGACCTTGTGGGTTTGCATTCGAGAAACCACAACGATTGAGGACGTATATTAGCGAATAAATAACAACGCTGGGTCGGAAGACTGTTCGAAAAATGCGAAGAAATAAATTTTGTTGTAGAAATATACAGAATTGCATCCGTTCGCTTTAAACGACGAATTTCGATCTCCGATCTGGATTAAGAATATTTCTGAAGGCATCCGAAATATTTTCATCGTCCAAGTTAATAATGATTATCGTACACCATGAATCTAGAAGCCGAATAGTTTCTGCAACGGAAAAACGGAATATGTGGTTTTGATGATAATAAGTTGAAATTGACGAGACCCGATAATCTCAGAAAAATTCGTGATAGAAATTTAAGTACACGATGAAATCCATCGTGTGCGACGCCAATGCGCGGCACTGAGCGAGGGACGTGAGAAAGCTCGAAGGGTGAAGAGTACGGTAGTAGGGCAGTTACGGGCGGAAACACTGGAGGGATGGTTAGGGTGAGATTTAATGCCACCCTACGCCGCGTATACGGTCTCTCTTTCCTTTTCTCTCTTCTCCTCTCGAGGATTGTAACCAAGGAAGAGAAATACACCGAAAGGATGGAATTCTCAAATTACAATATAACCATCATACAACTTTTCCAAATATGTGAAAATCAAGGATTCTTATTATTATTTCATATATATCGAACAGCAGATTCGATTCTTCTATAGGGAGCCAAGAATTCCAAAGGAAAAAGGAAAAACTGCATTAAGATTTTCCATTTTCAATGGTGGCGTTTCTTTTTCGTCCTTTTTATCTGGCCGTCTGGAAAACGTTACCACAACATTTCGAGACATCTGAGAAAGGCCGGTATGCAGTTTGGCCCTTAAAGAGGGTCGTATCCGAGCGTATTAAGAAAAATGTAGAAGAGGCAGAGTCAAGTAAACTCGCTATCATCTTCTCTCTCTCTCTCTCTCTCTCTCTCTCTCTCTCTCTCTCTCTCTCTCTCTCTCTCTCTCTCTCTCCTTCGTGTTCGTCGTCCCTCTATCTGCCTATGTTCGTCGAGGAAAAGATCGCTCGTCATCGTCGGTCCCTTTAAGCCAGAGAATTTCGGGTGGAACTTGAGAATCATTCGACCATATGCTACGATGGGGGGCTAGATTTGGATATTTATCCCCACATTTTGCTTGTGGAAAATTGATGAAAGTAAGTTATCAGTCTATTTATATCCAAAACTCAAAGTGTAGATCTCTTGTGCGCACAGAGAATTAGATAATGTAAGCTGGTGTAACGGAGCACGATATTTGCTCTTGGTTGGTATGGGCGACCATTGTTTGTACATGCATACAGAGCTATAGCGAAGCCCGTTAGTAGCATGCGCACAATAGTGAAGCTCCCCGTACGGACATGATGAATTTCGAGAGCTTTTGAATGTTGTTTCAATAAGTTCCCAGATAAAATATACGACTTCATTGGGGTATATTACAACACTCTCTTGGCTTTTGGACGTTGCATTGCCCTCTTTCAAAATTTTAATTCTATTAACTCTCATTATTCCTTTTTCTAACGCCAGAGGAAAAGCAATAAATTGGGCTGATAGAGGATCAAAAAATTGATACTCAAAGCAAGGATGGAAAATACTTTGCGGCTCGGTGGGAACGTTTATGATCTATAGATGATAGAAATGAGATTGGTCAATGGGTAAGGTGGACCCAACGAGGGAATACCGGGGAATATGGATTAGTTCAACCGAATAAGCATATATTTATCGAGTACGCGTGTGCGAGAGCTAACCGAGCGACGCACGTTAAAACAAACAGGAAAGCCAGTTCCTCGTGCTATAGGGTGAAAAATAAGAGTGGTGGTTGGCAAGGAGAAATAGAGGGTCGAATATGTATATAGTCAAACACATTTTACGATCTAGTTGGTGGCGTGCCGGGTTCGGCTCTCGCCCCCTCGAACAGATCCACTACACGCACTCCTGCATAATACACTTGAATTCGTTGAAGGGACGAGAACGTAGAACGGGATGGAACTCCCATAAGTACAAAACGCGTCTGTTGGTGTATGTGTTTTACATTTCTACGTATACGGTTCTCTTATACACGCGTTTTCCTCTCACTTTCTCCATAGTTATATACCTACCCGGATTTCTCCAAGTTTTATGGAGCCACATTGATATCCATAACACGCCGCGGGAGCACTTTCCGATTTGTTAGACCATTAGGACTTACATAACAGAAATTTACTTCTCCTTATCGATTCAAAGACAAAATGTGAATTCGTAAGTGTCCATTCGGATTATATATTTTAATGCCAATGAAATTTGCGAAGCACTTATAGAATATATACGTTTGCTTGTCTTAACAAATTCTCAGTTGTCCACGAGTTTGTTATATTTTCAACATTGTTTGGCTACAATTGGAAGGATAAACAAACGAGAAAAATATTTATACAAAAGCTTCGATTAATCATCATTGCTAACTCAGCTGACTAAAGTACGAAGGCGAAACCATTACGAAAATTCGAATAAATTGTGGAGTTTGATAAACGGTTCACCCAGTGAACTCGAAGAACTTTTTCTTACAGTTGAATCTAATCAATTTTGTACACTGAAAACCGAATTTCGTTGAAATATGGAAATATTTTGTTGGACGTATTCAACAAAATTAATTCGTCCAGGCAACAAAATTTTTGTCGTTTCAACAAAGTTTCGTTTCGGTGTAACGAAGTATTGTTGTAACATTCGAAATTTTGTTGCCTGGACGAAATAATTTTGTTGAATACGTCCAACAAAATATTTCAATATTTCAACAAAATTCGGTTTTCAATGTAACGCGACTATCAATTTCAGATATAATCCCGTTAAAATTAGAGAAAAGGTGCACTAAAGTGGGATGGAAAGTATTATTTTTTTTTCTTATTATTTTCTTTTTTTTTTCATTGAAAGGAACTGTTTTTATGAGCACTGAGAAAAGAAATTTGTTGATTCAACAAAATTTTTGTTGAATCAAGAAACTGTGGCGAACAAAACGAAATTCGTTAACTCAACAAAAATTTGGTCAATTGAACCACTTAATTTGCTGGCTGAAATGAATATTGCTCATTACGACAAAAATATTGTTGAATCAACAAAATTTTCTGTTCAACTAACAAATTTCATTGTGTTCGCCACAATTTGTTGATTCGACAAAAAATTTGTTGAAACAACAAATTTCTTTTCTCAGTGTATAGATAGTGCACCCGCTAATAGGGAATGCTCCAGCTACCTTAATATCTTGATGCGGATTCGGTGATTTTGCAGAGTACCGTTAATATCCCATAAAAGGTTTTACGATTCTCAAGTGTGTACATGCGGTGCCACGTGACCTTGCAGTAGGGGAAGCGAGAATAGGGCAAAAGAAAGGACAAAGAAAATTAGAAAGAAAAAAGAAGAGAAGCGAGAGATAGAAGGGGTATCGAGTAACCCACGGTCAACGAATTAGTTGTATACCGAATTCGATAGAGCGAGGGTGAGATTTCGAGTTATGATGAGCGAGAAAGCAAATATCTCTTTGGTGCAGAGCACTATAATCGCGCGAATACACCCTTTAACCAGCAAACAAAATCATTAGCCCGTGGAAATTCAATGATCCATAGGATTCACCGTATGGACCGGTCTCAACGGTTCCCATATCTCTCACGCTCCGAGCTATCCATATCATACCAAACGAAACAATATGCGGAGACGAAGCAATGTCAGCTATTAGGAAGAAGAGGGGGAAAGACACGAGACATGTGTGTTTTCTCTCTTTCCGTCTCGAGTGCCACTTGGGAAAGAGCGTGCGAGGGCACTTTGCGAGGGTATCTCATATGCCGAAAAACATCAGCCACCATTTAAACACTCATTCGTAACTCTCTATATGATAATAATAATACATATATGTGTATTCTTAGTAAATAGCTGTTATATATATATATATTGAGTGTACGGATTTCATGGCATTGTATGGTTACTTTTTTCCTCCGCCATCGAAAAGGCTTGAAAGCGATTAGCCCCGAGCACGATATCGATGATCGTTATTACTTGTAGTTACATGTACAGAGTGTACGATACGGTATCATCGATAGCGCTATAATAGGGATCCAATTATACTATCAACATTCCGATAGTCCCAATGCACCAGGAGCCATACATAATTTATCTCGATAATCCAGGGGGTGTGTGCGTGTTCTTGTTCACCATTTGGTGAGCCCCTCGCTGACCCTATATGCTCGTATCAGTCCTCCAACACCGTATCTATTGTTCTCAGATATATCGTACACCGCGCTACCTAAACGCGTTATAAATTATCGATCCTCTCGATTTGTACAATAGAATTAAATAACGTCTCGAGGGTTTATTATACTATATCCTCGAGCTAAAGACTACCCCCTCGGGGCAAGCTTGAACGGAGTGTGTAACCTGACAGCTCACTCGACGCCGAGCCGTTAGTCCCTTCGAGAGCTCCGTGTGTACATACTCGTTGTACATACACATCACGTTTCTTCTCCAAGAGTTTGCACAGTGACCGTACGAGCACGCTTTCAACATGACAATCCTCACAGCTACTTATTTCACGATAATAACACCGAATCCAACATTATCCGATTAATAAGAAACGAGTGAATGATCGAAATTCTGTTTGTGAGCAATCGATCAAATTTTCTAATTAATTTCTATTTTTCCTTGAAATAAATCTACTGATGTACACCAGAGTCGTGTCGTAAGCTTCAACAAGCTTTGTTTTTTTTTCCTTGTTTCTTCTTTCGGATATGTTCAAATCGGGCACTGTTTCCATTCAACAATTCTTAAACGGTTTTACAAATATGAAAACAATTTTTCGAAAAAATCATCAAGTCTCTGACAAATGTTTGAAATATATATTTTTATTCAATAGCTCGTTAAATTACGTGACTCTCTTAGTTGCCTATCAATACAATTGCTTCCAGATAACAATACTATTCCATGAAAAAAAAAAAAAATCCAAAGTTAAACCGTATTCATTGATTATATTCCGAAGTTCAGTTAGAAATTTTTAAATGTATGTGTAAGCAGCTGGCTAGGAGTGAACGAATACATTCTACTGAAAAACAATACCGATAATATACCAATAATTATGAAACGAATCTTTTCTCGTTAATCATAAACTCTACCGAAACCAATTTCTTTTCGAAAATAGTGTTATTTTAAGGTGAACAACCATTTTAGATGCTTCAAAAAATCAATTTTTTTATTTATTTCATAAATCGTTAGCAAAATATTTTTAGAATACACCCTGAAAATTTCAAAACGATGATATTCGGATTCCTTCTCACGGTATACATAAACGATAAAGACTCTCCGCTCGACTCCCAAGCGCGCTCAAACTTTAAACGTGTTTTTCTCGAAACGACATTTTTTCAATTTGCGGGAATCATAACTCAGAAACTAATTGATGGATCATCTCCAAATTTGGAACACGTTTACATAATATAATTTATTAAAACATGAACCTAAAGTTGGAACGATTAGATTGTTTAAAACATTTTTATTATTGCGGAATGCCGGAGAAAAAAATGCTAAAAATCAATCATTTTTTTTTTCAAACACTTTCCAACATTCGATTCTAGATTTTTTATCAAAATTTAGGTTCACGTTCTTAAAAAACATCTCAAGAATGTATAAAAATTTGTTGGACTATTTCAGATACGAATTGCGAGCTGCACAATTCCCGCAAATCGACAACGACGATGAGGACACGCCAAGGGACACAGCGGATTACACCTTAATTAATGCATGAAATAACTTGAAAAAATTACCAGAGATGTATGAAAATATGAATAAATTATTGTCAGAGTTGCGGAAATTTTCTTTTTTTTTTTTTTTCACAATAAAAAAATCCAAAAATCATCTAATTTTCGGTCTCCTAAAGTGGTTGCTCCCCTTAAATGACAATTTGAATATTATTCTGAACGCATTGTCGTTTAACAGATTTCTTTATTTAAATCAGATCGAAATACGAAAAACCAGCTTGCATCATTCAATTTAGTGAGCTTAATTGTTTCAGGTTCTCTTCATTAAGCATGCTGCAATTTTATGTTTGTACTGAGCTGTATATATATATATTTGTTTTGTACGTCTGATACTCGATCTATTCGTTACGCGTAACCCTGCTCGCGAGATTTCCATAATTATAAAAATAGGTTTGACCGTTGGTCATCGAGAGAGAGAGAGAGGGGGGGGGGGGGATTACAAGCGTCGATCTTGTGATTAGTGGTTACCTGAGTGTTGGCGTGATCGGATCGATATTGACTTGCTATAGAAAATTTGAAAATCTCTATTCTGTTGAATGGATCCCGAAAATTTCGGGATATGTTTGGAGCCTCCGTCTTATAACTCACATCGAAAGTCCGGACCTTGCTTTTTAGGAGCGCTTCAACCTTCGACACCAAAGCACAATAAAACAACCACAGATATGTATTTTGCGTAATTCCATCGATCTCGAAATATGCTATTTTCACATAATTCAAATGTCAAACAGTAAAGTTACACGATCAATAAAACACCGAATTTAAAACGTTCATCGATACTTGCGTGTATCTTTTTCATCAAATTGTGATCTCTCATATCCATATAATAGGTGTGCAAGTAGAAACTCGGCTCAGAAGTTGGTTGCATTAAAAAATATACTTGAACGGATCCAATTCGCCCGCTATTTTGGATATATGTAGCTTAGTCATTGCTGTTTTTATGACACAAGTTTCAGTCATTTACAAGCTGTCATTCCGTGTGTATCAATTTTATAAGAGATGGATGTCGATAAGCAACATTTACTCCACTGCATTCTATTCTGTTTTCAAATGAAAAAAAAATGCTGCTCAAGCTATGGAATTGATTAATTCGACTTTGGGTGAACATTCTGTGAGTCATTCAGCAGTAAAAAAGTGGTTTGCAAGATTTCGTGATGGAAATTTTAGTCTTGAGGACGATCCACGTCCAGGTGCAGTAAAAAAATTTAAAGACGAAGAACTTCAAGTTTTACTGGATGAAAACCCAATAAATGGCAAAAGACCATAATATATAGTAATGGTGAATATTTCAATTATTAATCTTTGTAACAAGTATCTTTTCGATAAAATTGAATTTGACCAAAAAAAGCCGAGTTTTTACTCACACACCTATTATATATTACCGTCATCATCATTTATGTATTCCAAAAATAAAGGTAAATAAGAACACTAAATGTTCAACCTTAGCCTAAATGTTTTGTCTATTCAATTTATTGTTCTATCGATTTTTTTTTCAAATTCTATCACACTACAATAGAAATGAAAAATATTATAAAATCGAAATGCCACGACTAAAATTTCATGAATATGCTGAAATTGCTTGAGTGTTTTTCATATCTGCATAATGGTTTCAATTTACATCTCCCGATTTCTCTCTCTCTCTCTCTTTTCTAAAATTCAATGCTTTTACTATAGTTTTAATTATGAGAACAATGCCTGCCAAGCTGCCGGAAAAAATGGTCGTTAGGCGAAAGCGAACAGAAGAAAAGAAAAATTGCATTGTCTCATCTTCGATTGTGGATAATTTTTAGATGGAGTACATGGAAAATAGAAGCAGAAGCAAATGAGGAGCTGAGCTAAGAACAGTAGGAAAAATAAATAAAAAAGTTTTTTCAAGCACTTAGTCGCACCGAAACGAGAATAAAAGAGAAAGAGAAAGAAGAGAAAGACAGAAGGGAATAAACCGAGTATGCAACAGGTGTCCGATAAACAGTGAGCGGACTCGAGCTCTCGGGCCAATGCTCAACCCAATCTAGAACGTACATGTCGCGAGTGGGATTTACGAAAAAGACCCCCCCCCCCCCCCCCCATATCGCGGTATTGGCACACGATTTTCTATTGTATCACCGAAGTAATTGATTTGTCGTGATTGCTCAGAATAAAGCTGAACCATAGACATTCTTCCGATGCTTCTTTTTATTTACAAAAAAGTATATATTCCTTATTTTATGTTTAAATCAGCTTACACCTGAGTGAGATACTCCAGACCTTCTCATTGTTAAATTTCGCATTGGTTTGATTATCGTAAAAAAAAAAAAAAATTGTACACCATGTTCCATTGACATTCTGAAGTCGTGGCTTCCAATGTAGGCGTGTATTCACAGACAATTCCATTCATGCAACAGAGTATAGCGAAGGTGTGCGAGGTAAAAAATAAAAAAAAATTACTGGCCAGACTTTGCGGTGGAAAACTCGATACTTCTGGCTCGAATGCACTCGTACCAAGCAACAACGTGGATAATATGCTCTCCGTGGAAATTCCTCGAGACCACCACTTAGTCTTTATGTGCGTGGCGTCTTATATGAAATGCGTCTGAGAACGAGCGAGATGAAACTATGAGAGGCGATGCATCTTTGTACGGTCTGGCGACCGCAGCACGCGACACCATATGGTGCGGCAATGGTTACCCGTATTCGACACCACACAGGCCCTCATTCGGGGCCCTTTCGTGACCCCTGTGCTTGCACACGCGATATTCTCTTTTACCATCTCTGCCTCCATTCTCCCAATCTCCATTTTCATCCGTTAGGGAGCGTGAGGAATGAGTCAACCTCGAGCTACTGTAACAATGACAGGATCTCGAGTTTGGGAACAAAAACTGGTAGATGTCATTGAAAAACGAGCATTTTAATCTTCCTTTCTCGTATCACTTCGAAAACGCGTGCATTTCAGCAACTATTTAATTCATCCTCATTAAATTCCTCATGGAATTGTGGACCAAATGGTTTAAGAGCGAAAATTCAACACTACCGTAACATTAAAGCCGATTTGGTGAAGCGTCTTTAACCCATTAACGCCGAGGTGATCAGAATTTTTACTAACTTTTCAACGTGTTTATTTATTATGTTATCGGACCAAAAAAATAATGCAATACCTCTATTCCTACGCGGAATTCGATGCTCTTTCGGAATCTGAGCTCAAAATTTCGATTAGACACCGAGAAAAAAAAATATGGCCGATTTAAACGTGAAAAACGTGAAAATTTTCGAAAAAAAAATTTTTTCGCATTTTTTTTCACAATGATACTGCAAAGCTATCAACTTTTTACAATGATCAGAGGTGGTCATGGCACTCGAACATTAAGAGGAATTTTTTTCAGAAAAATTCATCGACGCGTTTTTTCAAAATGGCAGCGAGAATGAAAAAATTTTATAAAAATCTTAATCTATCGGTTTCTTCAAAACTATAAACTTGAGAAAAAAATTTCTAAGAACAAAAATGGCTTAAAATTAGTCGAAGAATACTCTCAAATTTTTTCAGAATTTTTGAAAACAATTTTTAATTTTCAAAAATTTCAAAAAATCCAATTTTTCAAAAATACCTGAAAAATTTTTGGAAAAATTTGAGAGTGTTCCTTGACTAATTTTAAGACTTTTTTGTTGTTAAAAATTCTTTCGTAAAGTCTATAGGTTTAGAGAAAAAAAATTTTCTTGAATGGTACATAATATTTTGTTTCTATCTTCCACTACAAAATTCACGAACAAACTCGTATATCCTTTCACTTGTGCATGGACACATATGTTGTATACAATTTTTACATAAATTATAGGTAAAGCATATAAAAAAAATATTAGTTTTCACTTTTTCAATACATTTGTTATGTCACGAAAACGTTCAAAATCTTCTGCTTCATTGCATGCAGAGTATGAATCAGATTATTCGGATAGTGATTCCGACGAAAACATTTTGATTCCGAATGCAGACAATTCAGGCTCCGATGATTCTGATTCCGATTGTGATTCGATATCTGATTCAGATTCTGAACATGAATTCACAATACCAAATATTACTTATAAAAAAGCTTGTGCTACTTATTCTGAAAACTTAGATAAACTTGAAAAAAATCACGAATTCATTTGGATCGATGGCGAGAAATCATATCCAAATACTTGTGAAGAAACAATATTATTATCTGAAGCTACAAAAAAGAATATACAGGCGTGCGAGCCTTTCCAATTGTTTGAAACCTTTTTTTCCGCCGAAATGAAACAATATATAATTGATGCGTCTAAAGAGAATAATTATGATCTGAAATTACAAGATCTTGACACTTTTATAGGCATAGTTATTTTCAGTTCATTCAATAAAAGAAAGTCTCAGAGAGATTATTGGTCATCTGATCCATTCTTATCTAGTGAAATTGTTTCTTCTGCAATGACTCGCGATAAGTTTGAAGAAATCAAGTCTAAAATAAAATATTCAAAAGCTGAAGACAAGGATCCAAACGATAGAGGGTGGCGGGTTCGTTCGATGTTGAAACTTTTCCAAAACAACCTCCTAAAGTTCGGAATATGGAAAACTTCTATATCTATTGATGAAATGATGGCCAAGTCTTATGCAAAAACTGTTTTGAAACAATTTATTCGAGGGAAACCAATAAGGTTTGGTTTGAAATTTTGGGGTTTATGCACTTCAGACGGCTATCTACTAAATTTAGATCTATATTGCGGTAAACATTCCCAAACCGGAAACAAATTAGTAAAATGTGCTTTAGGTACTCGTGTAGTATTGCATTTATTAGAACCTTTTTTTCGGCTAATAAATTATAATCAAATCCCTGCATTTCATTTGTACTTTGATAATTTTTTTACAAATATGGATTTAATTTTACACTTGCAAAAATTACGTTTGAAATGCACTGGCCCTATCAGAGACAATCGAGTCAAAGAAAAGAATATACTTGAAAAGAAAGCTCCACGAGGTACTTATATTGTAAAACATGATCGAAATAGTGGCATAAATTTTATCACTATTAAGGATTCGAAGCCCGTTTCAATAGCTTCAACTGCTGCAGGTGTAAGTCCACTATCAACTTCGAGAAGATATAGTTCAGAGGCTCGATCCAAAACTGATATACCTTTTCCGCAAGTTTTTCATTTGTACAACAAATATATGGGTGGTGTTGACGTGCATGATGGACACTGCAATAATGTACTTCCAAGTATACGTTCCAAAAAATGGACATGGGTCGTTTTTATAAGATTTATACAGGCATCCATTACAAATGCCCACGTAATTTTCAATGCTACACGTGATGGAAAGAAAAAAAGTGGAATAAAAGAGTTAACTACTTCAATTGCTAAATATTATATTCAAAAAGGTCAAACAAGTAAAACACTTCATACACGATCTAATAGGGACAAATTAAAAAATTGTTCAAATGAAAAATGTCCAATAAGAACAAGGATCTATTGTGAAAAATGCAATCTATATGTATGCAATAATTGTTGGGCAAAAAAGCACTGATAAAAGAAATGTTAAAATGAAAGACAAGAAGACTCACGAAAAGAAGCACTCTGAAACGTGAGAGGCAAGGGGACTCACGAAAAAAAGCACCTCGAAACGTGACAGGCAAGGGGACTCACGAAAAAAAGCACCCCGAAACGTGAGAGGCAAGGGGACTCACGAAAAAAGCACCCCGAAACGTGAGAGGCAAGGGGACTCACGGAAAAAAAGCACCCCGAAACGTGAGAGGCAAGGGGACTCACGAAAAAAGCACCCCGAAACGTGAGAGGCAAGGGGACTCACGAAAAAAAGCACCCCGAAACGTGAGAGGCAAGGGGACTCACGAAAAAAAAGCACCCCCAAACGTGAGAGGCAAGGGGACTCACGAAAAAAAGCACCCCGAAACGTGAGAGGCAAGGGGACTCACGAAAAAAAGCACCCCGAAACGTGAGAGGCAAGGGGACTCACGAAAAAAGCACCCCGAAACGTGAGAGGCAAGGGGACTCACGAAAAAAGCACCCCGAAACGTGAGAGGCAAGGGGACTCACGAAAAAAAGCACCCCGAAACGTGAGAGGCAAGGGGACTCACGAAAAAAAAGCACCCCAAAGGAGACAAAGTTCTACCACGTCCACGCCGTTGTCTCTGGGTAATGCTAAGAGTAGAAAAAAACAATGTATATGCACAGAATCAGAAAAGAAGTAGTCAAGGAACACTTGAAGGAAATTTTTCCAAAAATTTTTCAGGTATTTTTGAAAAATTGGATTTTTTGAAATTTTCGAAAATTAAAAATTGTTTTCAAAAATTCTGAAAAAATTTAAGAGTATTCTTCGACTAATTTTAAGCCATTTTTGTTCTTAGAAATTTTTTTCTCAAGTTTATAGTTTTGAAGAAACCGATAGATTAAGATTTTTATAAAATTTTTTCATTCTCGCCGCCATTTTGAAAAAACGCGTCGATGAATTTTTCTGAAAAAAATTCCTCTTAATGTTCGAGTGCCATGATCACCTCTGATCATTGTAAAAAGTTGATAGCTTTGCGGTATCATTGTGAAAAAAAATGCGAAAAAAATTTTTTTTCGAAAATTTTCACGTTTTTCACGTTTAAATCGGCCATATTTTTTTTTCTCGGTGTCTAATCGAAATTTTGAGCTCAGATTCTGAAAGAGTATCGAATTCCGCGTAGGAATAGAGGTATTGCATTATTTTTTTGGTCCGATAACATAATAAATAAACACGTTGAAAAGTTAGTAAAAATTCTGATCACCTCGGCGTTAATGGGTTAATCGCGTTTGCAGTAACTGAACGCGGGATACTTTGACCACGCTTTTTTTTAACAGTATTTTTCAAACTAGTGTAATAAAAGAATTCTTAGTTTCTATCTGATTTCCTTAAAATTTTCAGACAATATTCTTCGATATATTTTTTTTGGCAAAAATATCGTCGCTACGAAATAAAACCCAATTTTGTTGAAATATTCAAATATTTTGTTGGACGTATTCAACAAAATTATTTCCTCCAGGCAACCAAATTTTCAATGTTTCAACAAAACTTGGTTCAACTGAAACGAAACTTCATTGAAACCAATAAAACATTTTGTTGGCTAGACAAAATAGTTTTGTTGAACGTATCCAACAAAATATTTAACTGCTTCAAAAAGTTGGCTTTTCAGTGATACGTCAGTCTTTTATATCTTGATCATTTTTTTTTTTTTTTCAATAAACAATAAAAAATCTTCTCTCAGTTTATATTGTATTTGTATAAAAAGCGCACCATAGAGTTATTTTTTTCTAAAGCGATTCTTTTACCCCCAATAAATAATTACAGTTACGTTGAATTTCAGGGCCTGAAGAGTGGCCTAAGGCTTTGAACCGACTTATGCAATAACTCTGTGGTATACCCACCGAAGAGCTGATGTACCATTGAAAAGAATATAGTTTGCTATAAGCGAAGGGAGCGGCATAAAAAAAGGAATAAACTTCCGAGGGGACACGATGGGAAAGCTCCAAGGCCGATGGGTCACTGGCGTGAAGTGAGAAGCTCCTCGAACAACAAGTCGAGCATATAGCAAACGCAAGAAGCAGAAAAAGGGTGGTCAGTGAATTGAATGTGTTATGATTCCCTCGGTGATTATCGCATGCATTAGGAACATCCTAATAGAAACTTAATCGACGGGTGATTCTATCTTTGACTGTATAAACGATAACGTAGATGAAAATTGTACGAACGCTACCGAGTTTCCTACTTGAAATAGCTCGGCTCTATGTTTTATCAATGTATTTGTTAAACAAAGGAAAAACGACACCGGGCAATGGTTTGTATCGATAAAATCGGAGAAGCTCGCTTTTTTTGTTTAACTATACATTGTATAGTACGATCGAAATAGTTGATAGCAAACGCGACACCGTAACATGGTCACAACGGGTAATCGTACCCGCGACGAAAAGTTTCGAATTATCATGACTCGAGTTCGTTGCATCGAGGAGAGACCGAGCGACGATACATAGTAGTGTATATATATATATATATATATATATATATATATATATATATATATATATATATATATATATATTGACAAAACTGAAAGAGTGGGAGAAGAAAGAACGAACAGAGACTCGCAGAAAGACGAACGAGAACATCGGAAGATCACGGGGAGCAGAAAAAGTTTTGAACAAAAAAATGAAAGAAAGTCGAAGGGGGCCGAAGAAGCGCAATGCGTCCAAGTTGTGCTATACGAGCATGGGAAAGTCTTATTCGCTCTTTTAGTCTTTCCGTCTCAATCTTTTTCTATCCTTCCAGCTCCGCCTCCTCCCGGATAATATTTGCGTAAGCGTTTCTTGGAGTGGTAAAACGATTAACTGTCGCGCGAGTGATGGCAACCTCGGGTTTTTAACCGACTCACGTCATTATATTATACTATTATAATTTAATAGAGAGAAACATGATACTCAAACACATCGAACACCCGTCGTTCACTTACCCAATGCTGATTCGTGACGACTTCTCCATCTCCACTGCCCAGACACTAATCAGATAAAAAGACATGGACTTGATTAATTATTATAAATCGTTATCCAAAACAGTGTTAACTATATAAATTATGATCGTGTCTCTGGGCGACATAAGATCTCAGCTCAACGAGATACACATTATACGTCTTTAGGCACGAATGTGTTGCTAAACTATTCGAAATCCTCGTCATTGTCAACAAGTTTCCGGCCTATCCATTCGTTGTCTAGGTTTCTGCGTCTGCGTCATGCTTCTACAACGCTACTACGGCCATGCCCCGTTATTCTACGAACGGGAACGGAACGATATGGCAAACGTTCCCAGAGATTATTTATTACACTATAGATATGAAATAAGCACACTTACATCTTTCTTCCTCTTGACGGCAGCGGCACCTATTAGGAACAATCAAAAAAAAAAAAAAAACAATGTAATTATTAGAATAAGATGAAGAAAAAAAACAGCTGAACGCTAAAATAGTTCCAGTAGTAAACGTTGACACCAGGAGCGAGTAATCGTTGTACGATAAATTATTACAATTTACAAACATAGTAACGAAAAATAACTTTGAAAATTTGATAAAAATTACTACTGACAGTGGCCAAACAAAATTTTAGGGATAATCTTATATAATATAGATCGACAAGGTCCACACTGATTCCTATTTTACGGAAGAATACCCAAATAATATTCATTTTTCACATATTCCTCATATACCTACTGCTGAATATAAATAAAAACATTTGGATACTGAAACTGGATCAGTTTAAATATTACAAATTACCGTGATATACTGGTACACGGAGAGAGGCGTAAAAAAATTGGGTTCATTACGAGTTGTATGCTTTTGTGCAATTGTTCAAGACATACAAAATTCAAGCGCAATATTTAATTTTCAGTTTTGATAAACACAGCTTTACCGTAATCCTGGGCAAAAGGTTTGAAATACATTATAAAAAATTTTCATTAGAAATGAACTTTTTAAAAAAACGTTGTACAGATAAAAAATAATAAACTGTACCAAATCTGAGAATAAAATAAGTGTCGCACTTCAACTTTTTTGAAATTTTCTCCATCATTTTATAGAGAATAAAAAAGTGTGATGATTTTATTGGATTTCGTGATAGTTTCGGATATGTTGCTCAAAATGTAAACAAATGTATCCATTTGTAATTTTGTTTCCATTAATTTCCTAAGTCTTGGGACTGGCCTATAACATAGCAACTGTGTCGTGGATTCCATTCAAATTTGTATCAACACATTGAAAAGGCAAACACGACCTCGCAAATTTTAATCGATTCGACTTTTTCGAAAATAGCTCCGATACACCCTGACATTTATTTCGATTAGTCAAAAGTTCGCTTTTCAAGCCGCGAAATGACTCCTAGACTTTACAATTAGCGAAAACGTCATAAAATTTTTACCCCCAAAACCACGAATCGCTTTGTTTCGAAATAATATTGACTCGGCGAGTGCTCGGTACAGCAGACGACAGAACTGCAAATGTACACTTGTCCCGAGACTCGACCGAGACTCTTGATAATAATCTTAAGGTATTCCTTTCACGAACTCGAATATTTGACAATTAACAGATTTTTTTGTACATAAAAGTAAAAACACATCCCGGTCCATTGGAAAAATATCGAGCCAGGTTACCGAATCTTTAGAAAAGAATTATAACTTTGAAAATCGTCTAATTTACACGACACTTTATGGAGCTGACCTGTTGCTCACATTTCTATTTAATAATTCACATATTAAATAATGATAGATGTTTGATATAAACTGTCCTATGATAAATTAAATTCTAAAGATTCCGTAGCAACGATAAAAACAGAGAGTCACCGGACGTTTGAAAAAAATATTCACGATAGAACTTGAAAGAATGTGATCTGCAGACGATTTTTCGTAGCCATGACGTTCAAGAGGTTACGTTATCTTCGACAGTTTTTACAACATTTTTAGCGCTATTCTTGTTTTTACCCGTTACAAATTAACTCACATTTTTACCAATGTCACTGCGTACTTTATACGTATTTTCACTCATATTTCACTATTTTTTTTTAAACCAAACACAATAAGTCCAGTTTTTCCCTTTGACAGTGCAGTTGTTGACATTTGTAGCTCTCCAAAAAATATCAAAAGGTTTCATAATTTACACAATTAAGGTAGATCGGTGACGGCTACGTGATATTTGCAGTACCTATTATAGACCAAAGTTTGCAAATGCAAAATTGTCTTTGAAATTATAATTTTATTATTTTCGAAATATAAACAGCGGAGAATGGATATTTTTATATGATTTTATTGTTCAAAAAATGTTTACTAATTGGAATTTGACGAGCGTAGTGGATTGTAAAACGTGTCATGGCCGTTACTGTCATCTGCCGAAATTATTAGTTTAGTTTATAACCTATACAGAGTATTTACACAAAGAAATTACGCAACGACAGAGATTTTGCCAGTTTACCTATTACCATTAATTCTATCGATATTTATCAGATACAATAAAAACATTCAAAAACAAGAAAGAAAAACAGTCAAATTGGCAAACTGTCACGTCTGAAGGCATGTTCTAGCAGACGCTGAAAACAGAGTTGCTAAGCGCTCTTCTCGCGCTCTTTCCCGTATCATTCCTGTGGAAATCTCAATCATTTTACAACGAATAATTTTTTATTTTTCAGTCGATTTTTAACGGTAACGTCCAAAAACCCAAATACTTTTATATTCAGGAATATTCGCGGAATACAGTGATCAATTTTTTATTACGAAATCTTGGGAGTACCAAATGTAAAAATTCAATAAGTCTTGACGTGCATACGATTTTTCTATGCTCGTAGGGATAAATGTCTGGAAACAGTCGATTTTTACGAATTAATTACTACCAAACTAGATGGTAAATAGTGTTCAAGTTGCAAATATCAATTCATCTCGTATTTATGTGTAAATATAAAAATTGTCAGTCCATCTTGGATGGTTCAAATTCACCGATCTACCTTAAGCTGAAATTTTCGATTTATGTTTACAGTTCGGACTAATAATTGGTTATAACTTTTTTAAACGAAATACAGCCTAATTTATAAACAAATGTGGAAGGCCCTGCTTATGCGCCGAAAAAATACGGCCCTCCGCGAAAGGAATACCTTAACAATTTCGTGGACCCCCTTTATTATCATGATTACCACAGTTATTTATAATTCAATAAGACCGATCTTGCTCGCTCATGATTTGAACGTTCATAGATTTTTTAATGATGAAATTATTTATAATTCGAATATTTCGACATTTTCGATTCACTACTGAACTCACCCTAATGATTGATAATTTTTATTGGTGTTGTTGTAATGTAAAGAAAAATAATAACGAACTCTTACCTGCCGCAGGATTAGGCAAGCGAGCACTGTTGCCCGTGGGGGTAGCGGGATTTGATGCCGGGGTGGGGGTCGCGACGGAGGGCGGCGGCGGTACCCCACGTGTACCGAATGGAAAATAGGGCGAGTCAGGAGGATACGTCGCTCCCTCGACGCCGACTCCACCTCCGCCACCCCCGCCCGGTCCACCTCCCGGACCACCCGCCGTCGGACCGAACGCACCACCGCCGTATGTCTGAAACAGAGGAAAACGAATGAATTATGAGGCTGCCAAACGATGATCGGTTCACGCTACGCTTCCCTCGCGGCACTGCTCTAACCGAAAGCGACGATTAGGGTCAATCACCCAACCCCGACAGTATTGCAGATCGAGAGAGAGATTCATTTTTTTGACGTAGTTTTCATGTTCCCGTGACGTACATTTATGCATAATATCTGAGATCCTGAGGGTGTAAAACTAACAAAATACTCGGAGCAAAATAACCACCTATATATAGAGACGGTTTTTTCAAACTTCCTCTACCCCCTCGTACAGTTCGTGATTGCGATATAGTAGTGGATTAGGGAGTATCCGCTATAAACCGCGGAAAACATTTAGTTGAATAAAAACAAAATTTGTTCCAACGAAATCCATGATTGCGGGGTGCCACCAAAATATATGATCATTGGAATTGACTAATGATAAGTGATGAAATTCTGAACGTTATTATTTTAACAGCATTTTTCTTTTGCATCAAGTGTACGGATTCAAAACCAGACACATTTATTTATTTTTTTTAACTTAATCCTTTGAAGCATAATGTCACACTGCTAATTCACTTCGGATGTTTACAACTTAAAAATATTTTCTAACGGACTATGGCAGCTGTAACTATATTTGAGGTTCTCAAGATATCGATATCTGTATGAGTGTGATGACAACTCCAAAACCTTCTGAGTACTGAGTTTCATCCAAATCAAGTAATGTTTTCCATTTAAGTCCACTATATTGGATTTGCCCTTTTGAATTTTGAGCTATATTCATAATCAGCCACTCCAAGGACCCATTTCTGCTAAATTCAAAGTAAATAATAAAAATAGTCATCATGAAATATTTCCTAAACGTTGTGCGTCACGTCTTACGTTATTAGAAACTATCGAACTGATATTAGACCGGACTTGCGAGTCTGTCGGTCGAACGGATTACGATTGAAATGAACGAAATATCTTCCAATCACAACAATGTGTTTTAATCCATATTTTTTTCAGTGATTTATGCAACAGTTTCCGAAGTTTTCACAGAAATTGGGAAGATTACTGAAATGAGGTAAAAGTGGGGATTATATCGTAAAAACTGAAAAGACTATACGGAGATGCATTTGAAAAAAATAATAACATTGCCGATATTTTAGATAAACAGGCACTCACGGCGTTTTGTGCCACACGTTTAAGTGCAGTTTCATAGGAACACGTACGGAAATCAATAAACCAATCCAGTGTTGCTATATGGGAATTTATCATAACGAAGGTGAGATTCTGAAGAGGGGGGGGGAGGGGCACTGACTACAATAACTCGTTGAGTTAATCCTTCGGCAGGCAGCAGGTAATTGGAATTGAGGCTCAACTCTCAGGCAGAATCAGCAGCAGTACTGTACGACGCGAGTGTACAAACAGATCGATTATGTGCTCATTCAGGAAACTCGGATCGATATAGCCAGAGAAAAAGAGGATGAAAATATTTTAAACATATGAAGCTAATAAATCACCTATCGAATCAATATTCCTCGATCGTATACGGTTTAACGACTTACCGATTAGATATGACTTCATCCCATTCGCACTATTGAAAATTATATACCAGTGTTAAATGCAACGTTAATTTTTTTCCCTAATCTATATATGGGTAAATAATAGCGCTTGTACCCGGTATTGTCCGGGTGTTTGTAGATGTGAATGTGTTACAAACATCTATCTTCATTTTTTATGATGTACGGATTTTTATAAGAAGATTCAGTCCTTTTTTCAACCCCCTCAACTGGATATTTACAAAGCATCGAGAACGTACTTTTTATTATTATTTTTAAAGCAGAATCTAATTGCCACGTTGCACGCCACATGCCAATGTTTGCGTCTCTTACATCTTCGGGATATGGCAACATAGATATTTTTATTGTTAAGCCGCAAATATAGCTGCAAATTTTGAAAATAAAAATTCTCCACATTGTTCGATCGATTCCGATTGCCAAAGAGTTTTAGCCAATGTTTGGCTATTTTTCTGCGTGGACTAAACTTTCTTTTATCACAATCAGTCAAACGATGTCAAAAACTTGCTTCCGAAATTGTGAAGCGTGCCCACCTCACCCTTAAGGTAATGTAATACACCCGAGGAAGCGTCTATAAGTGCGAGGAGATCAAAGACCGATGATGAGTGAGCGCGAACAAGATAGATTCCGCCCGCATGTGAAAACGCGGCGCATATGTTCCTTAGAGAAGAATCTGAATGTCGATTTTCACGCCTCTAATGTCTTCAGCCTTTGAGATTTAAGTATCTTTATTCAATGGGAGGTTTACATTCATTTGATTGGAAAAACCAATGATTTTTTTTCACATTTTTAAGAGCACCGATTTTTTAATCTGCACATTATTTAACCCGTCAGCAAGCGCGCTACGTACACTTCAAACACTGGGCGCGCGATGAGAGATTTTCTCACATGTATAGCTTCAAGTGCTTAACGGGAGAAACCAGTTTAGGAGACCGAAATTTTGGTGTTTTTCGTGAATTTTTTTTCACAGGGAAGGAATAATCAGAATTTGTTTAAACTTGGAGGATATTTTATTCATGTTTTGAAGTACACTTTGTAATTTTTTCAAGTCATTTCCGTCGGAAATAGTGGAGTTCGAAGCTGCTGTCCATGGACGACTTTTTTCAACTGGTGGGCATTCTAACTCAAAAAGTTATTGACCCATCGTTCTGAAAATTTGTGTGAATATTCTTTGTTCAATTACAATCTATATGAACCTAACTCTGGGATAATATTATTATTAAAAATATTTTGTTTAATGCAAAAAAGGTGAAAAAACATGGTATAAAAACGTGACATTGTATTCAAACACCTCAAAAACATGCAATTTTCAACTTTTTTGATCACAATTAGGTTCATATTCTTAGGAAATATGTTGTTAACGAAATAAAAAAATTGTAATGATTACAGATAAAAATTGTGACTTCAGGAATGCCCACCAGCAAAAAACTCGGATGGCGATCGTCCATAAACAGCAGCTTCGAACTCCACTATTTCCGGCGGAAATAACTTGAAAAAATTACAAAGTGTACTTCAAAACATGAATCAAATATCCTCCAAGTTTAAACAAATTCTCATTTTTCCTTCCCTGTGAAAAAAATTCACGAAAAACACCAAAATTTCGGCCTCCTAAACTGGTTTCTCCCGTTAATTTGATAAATAGGAACTTGAAAACAATTTCGCTACAGTGATTGTGGCTATTAAATATTTTTATTTTTAAAAAAACTTCACTAATTTCCAATTTCCTAATTTCCATGTTCCTGAGGACCCCCCAAGAGTATTGCCCACGGCCACTCTTTCCTAATGCACTATTATAGTACATTTGCACGAGAGCCAAGGGAAACTGTGGAAAACTCGTCCGATACAGGCGGCTATATTTTTACTGAGTTTCAATTGATTAGGACCATCAGAAACTCAGAAAAGCTGCCTCCCGCTCAGCGATTGATGCTCTGAGCGGGAGGCAACCGTTCAATATATTGACTTAATTTTTTTTCCTTCTTAAAATAAAATCTTTTATCAGGGATTATACCTGTCGAATATTAAAATTTCGCATAATGAATATTTTTTATAGCATATAAAAAACAAAATCATCATAAGAAAATTCGACTCGAAATTCACATGACCTCCATCTTGTTAGTTTTTGTCTTATTCGCTTGAATTATTACTGGTAGGTATTACTTCCAGAAAATTTGATATACTTATTATTTCGTTTAGATTAGTGTAGTTTTTTAAGGGACATTCGCGCAGAGAATTTTATACGAAAAATTACTATGTTCACATTGCGATGTGGCACCATTCCGAGAATCGTGAACAAATTTACCATGTTTTTCTATCGAAAACATAGTAAATTTTGCATATTTTTAATTACGCATATCTGCTATGCATATATTTTATTATTTGCTTCGAAAAATGCCCAAAGTGTATCCATTTTCGAGCAAATAAATGTGAATCTCCCTTTAGAAAATTTCGCACCTTCACCAGCCGTCGAAGTCTTTAATGTCGGTAACTGAAATCTAGTGATGGGTCAGAATCTTGACGCCAAGAATTAAAAAGAAAGTTTCGAGCCAAGACCCAATGCGTAACGCATATGTGTACAGAAAAATGAACTCTTAATTAAAATTGACATCCTCAAAAAAAAGTGTCCTCTCTACTCACCCTCGCAGGGGCGGCATTTTCAAAATTCATCTTTTATAGGTGCTTACATCATAAAAACAATGTGACTTCCGTTAGGATAAAAAAAGTTGTACCGGTTGAAAGCAGGGCGTTAATGAGTCTGTCAACCAGGACTCTTCATTTCGAACGTAGTATGGATAATATTTAAATGAACGAAAAAATAATTCAGTTTCAGGAAAAATTTTAGCAAATAAAAAAACGTGCTGAGAAGAGTCTGCGACAAGACGATGAATCTGTTCAAGAGAACAATGAGCTTTTAAGTACGTGAAAAAACAAAATAGGATCACCATATAATTTTGTAAACAATCATCACTTAAACAAATATGTTGAATTCAATTGCCTCCAACTGCGTGCAAAGACTGTTAGAATAGCCAGTTAGATTAGAATCAGTACTAAATTAGAATTAGTACTAAACTTTTGAGAGTGGACAATCTATTGAGCCTCTTGATTTGAAGTCGTATATCCTTCGAGCAAAATAATTTATAGGTTTGATTCTAAAAAATTCTTATCCTTCTATCATAAATTCATTACACACATATTGCAACGATATACTTTTGCGGCAAACATGGTGAAAATATTTGCAAAGTTTATATTTATGCGTGATAGATGGCACTAGAAATCACAATGCTACGTACGTATGCAGTGTGTTTGCAGCAATGGTACGTCACTTCTTGCTCGCCTACAGAGGAACTCAGACCTCTACTACATCGACTATGGCATCTCAAGAAGTTTGTGGTATTACACCCCGCTGTTTGACGTGGCTATTCGTTATGGTACATTGAAAAAAAATACTGTTTTTCTAATCCAATATTTTTCAACACATTGCGGTTTCAAGATTCCTGCTACAGTGCACGGACTTGTGCACGCTTAACTTGATGCGATGTTGCCACATTTTTTCTATTTGTAAGATATCCGTCGGAATAAGGAAATTTGAACCCTTTTTTAAGCATCCAACGTCGCGTAATGTAAAACATCGCATGTCGATAACATCATTTTTTACCGCGATTCCACTACGTCAGAATTGTTCTGACTTACATGCAATCTCATCTGACATTATTATCGAATATCCTCAATGATAAGGTTTCTAACGACATTAAACTTTTGCTATATTGTCTTAATTTGGCGGCTGCAGAATTTTATTGTTCTCAAAGAAATTTCATCTTATTTGTTAATGTCAAGAGACACTTAACTATTCAAAGTATTTACAAAACATGTTGTACTCACTTAAACCTACTTAAAAAATCTTGTTTAGATAAGGAAAAGGCGACTAATGTAGAGCAGCGAGCAATGCTGTACACCTTTATGTCAACCATTCGATAATACCCTAGAAAAAATTTACAATCGGCTAACCATAGGCCATGTGTGGCCCAGTGTTGGCCAATGTTGAGCCGATTATAAATTTTTTTTAGGGTACTTATTATTCATTAAAAATCATTGAAATTACATTATTGTTGAATAATTCAGAAAAGAAAAATTTGTTGGGTCTAACCTACTTTTTTTGTAAGGGATAAAGCCACTCCAGCGCCCGGATAAAACAGACCAATTTAAACATTTTTTTCTGGGTACACAGAAAAAAAAAGATTTGTAAATTCAACTAAACATCTGCGATCACCGAAAATTTGTTAAAATTGATCGAAATTAGTTTGAATTTACGACACGGTGTTTGATTTAATAGAACCGGTTTGGTTACTTTAACTGTATAGTTTTTTTTCACCAGAAATTACCTAATATTTATTCAATACAACTACATTTCGATTCAGACAATCAAATATTTTTTTTTGCAATATACTATACAAGTGGCAACCGATGTACCGATATATTTTGTTGAATTGAAATGTATATTGCGTTGCGCTGAATAAAGAATTTAGTAAAATCAGTTGGCCAAGTTCAACCACAGATTAAACATTTTTCATACTTGATATTTATCAGATCAAACTAAATCTGAATAATATTAACCTTCATACGGATCTCAAAACAACTAACGTCAACGATCTTTAGGTCAAATTTGATCCCATGCATTAAATGAGCGTTTGTTTAGTCAAAATATATGCGAATGGAATGTAAAATGAATTTGTGGTAATTTTTTCGTGTACGTTAACTATTTATAAATAAAAACTGTACGATTATTTTATATATTAGTAGCTTTTTCCGGCAACTTAGTTTGCGTAGATGTCGGCTTTGCGAACTATTAATCTATAACCAATAATTCTCGCGTCGGGCGCGCGGTTTGTGGAAAGTTATTTAAAAAATAATTGCCTGAAAGAGGCAGTGCGACAACTGTATTCAGAATATCTGTATTCTTAAATAACTGTATGATGAATATCTTCCCTCCAAAACATATCTGTAATCATAAATGTATCTATGTTCAAATAACTCTGTGGGTCAGAAACTATTCTTAAATATCTGTATTCAAAAAATATGTCTATTCCGAAATATGATTATGTTTAAATATCTTCATTCTCAAACATCTTTCAGTGTAAACATCTGTAATTATAAATATGGTCAAAAAAATCTTCATTCAAAAATATCTCTATTCATAAATATCTGCATGCTAAAACATCTCTATTCATAAATATCTGCATGCTGAAACTTCTCTGTTCATAAATATTTGCATGTTGATACAACTGTATTCATAAATATCTTGCCTCCAAAATAAAAAATGTAATTATGTAGAACAATTGACAACTGAAGGCCCGATAGTATGATATTGTCTGCAGTCGATGTAGTAGAGCGAACATACACATTTGACGTTTTATGTACTAGTAGCCTGGAAAATAAAAGTATTCGTATACGGACTGAATGTTTAGTCATAAAAGTAGTACATAAAACGTCAATTGTGTATGTTCGCTCTACCATCGGGCCTTTGGTTGTCAATTATTCTACATGATTACAGTTATTTTGGATGAAAGATATTTATGAATACAGTTGTTTCAGCATGAAGATATTTATGAATGAAGATGTTTTAGCATGCAGATATTATGAATAAAAATGTTTTAGCATGCAGATATTTATGAATAGAGATATTTTTGAATGAAGATTTCTTGACCATATTTATGTTTAGATGTTTAAGAGTACAGATGTTTATGCTAAAAGATGTTTCAGAATGAAGATATTTGAACATAATAACATTTTGGAACAGACATTTTTTGAATACAGATATTTAAGAATAAGGTTATTTAAGAATACAGTTTCTTACCGTCAGAGTTATTTGAACATAGAGATATTGATGATTACAGATGTTTTAGAAGGAAGATATTCATCAAACAGTTATTTAAGAACACAGATATTCTGAATACAGTTGTCGCACTGCCGTAAAAGATAATTGCCGCAAAATAATTTTCCGAAGACACACAGTTATAGACACTCGCACACGCGCGCAAGCTCACCCGCGAGAAATTGTATTTTTTATTTTGTTGGGTCAAATATGACCCGAAGACCTAAAGAGTGAAAAAATTTATACGTAAAAAGTTTTTGCGTCAATCTTTCAAATAATCATACGAATACGTATGAACGAACAAATCATAACAGTCATAAGATATGAAAGACATTATTTACTTATTTTGGAAAATAAGTATCCTTTTCTTGATGACTGGGTCCAAATTGACCCGAAGACCGTATGAAGGTTAAGTAAATATTTTCTTTTTATTCAGCCAAAGTGCTTTGTTAAATGAAACCATATTTTATACTGATTTTTTGGAAAATATTACGACTATGAACCCGTCACGATTTAAGATAGTTCAGTAGAGTTTGGTCGAGTCCAAATGTAGTACATTTTCCAAATTTGTAAATGGACGATCAAATTACAATATCAATTTGAAAAATCATTTTCATTGAAAATAAAATTTATCAAATCACGTATACTCTTATAAATCATCTAAATGACAATTCAAATTTAATAAGATCTTGGCCTCACTCATGTAGTAAAAGATCCGTGGATCGATGAGAATGTAAACATAACCTCGAAAATTTTGCCCCACGATGAATTGATTACGAGGTCCTTCGAACAGTTTTATTAAAGAAAAACAACTGAACCAACGTAAACGTTCACTCGAAGCTCTAGAAATACGCAACGAGTTGAAAAAACTTGGAAATGAAGCAGATGGTGGCTTAGAAAGGCACTCGTCCAATTGACATTTCGTACCGGCGGGCATAAATGAGCCGCCATCTTGATTATCTACTGACTTCCGAGAGAGAGAGAAAGAGAGAGATTGATTGATAATTTATTTCCGCCCAAGCACGCTAAAGGGCGCGTATTCCAAATAAGTACAATTTTGAATAAGATAAATATTACATATAGTAAATATAATATGGATATAATAAACAGGTGGTAATAATTTTAGAAGTACAGAGTGGTCGGTTATTAACCTTAAAAAGCTCGGTAGAAAAATAATGAACATAATCATAAAGACTTAGTTTAACGCTTACAGAAAAGAATTAACAAAGTTATATAAAAAGAGTTAAATCAAGTGAATTAGAGTTTAACGCTCACATGACCCGTAATGTTAACTACATGAATTCGCTGCCACTAGGACTATTTGCTAGCTCGCCATCTAATAAGTAACGGTGTAGTTTCACTTTAAATAAAGCAAGGGATTGTGCTAGCTTTATGTCAGGTGGAAGAGAGCGCCAGAAGTACGCAGAGGATGAACGAAACGAGTGATGATAAGTGGAGGTACGGTGATTGGGAATAAGAAAAGAAGATGCGAGATCGTTATTACGTTCGGACCGTCTTGCATTCAAGTCGTCAGTGGGCAACAGATCAATTAAATAAATTGGTGCATCGTTATGGAATCTTATTTTGTATTTGGCGTGCGACGGAAAATGTGATTTAAAAATCTTGAGAAATAAACGGAGGGTAGAAAACAAAACATCAGGAAAGAGCAAAATACGCGGACGTTCATGTATTTCGCAATCTCTCTCGCTCGTCATTGTTTCGCAAAATGGAATTTATATCTAATTTAAATGCGGCTTAGCCAGAAATAATGCGATTATGCGTTAGCTTATTCCGTTTGTTAATCTCCTTTGCACACCATTGTTATCCGTATAGCGAGGGAGAGAGAGAGAAGAGAAGAAGAAGAAATTATACGGTGAATCCAATTCAATTTCTCCTAGAAGATGCTTCACATATCGTAGATTAGAGCAATAAGTTTTTTTTCATAGATTGCACGACAAATTTTTGAGTATTCTCGAATTGAAAGTTCTAGCCTATGCTATTGTCTGCATTCTCCTATGGTCGCAATATATATTTAAAAGCTAATATCTCAAAAACTACACAGTAAAAAGAGTTTAAATTTCACCAACAGGTAAAACAAATTATCTTCTTTCGATTCCATGCAAAATAATATATGGTCACACGTGGACCCCAACTCTACAGAACTACCTTAAAATGACCAAACGCGTGAGTTGGACTGATCACGCCATGCTATGTTGTATTTAACCAATATAATATTGTATAAATGAGACAGTGTTTTAAATCGACTAAATTATTTTGTTGATATTAAGGTAGAACGCTACCATACATAAAAAGAGGGAAACTCCTTAAGGAGTTCCGATACAATTCTATTGTTTTCAAGCAAAGCGCCAACTTCACATAGCAATATTTCGTCGAAAACAAACGAAAAAAGCCTGTTCGTTCATTAATTTTGTTCGTTTATTAATTTTCTTTTGCACATTGCAAATAATCGGTACGGTGAAATTGCTGCGAATTTTGTGGGAGTTATCTTGACAGTTGATTCATGTACTTGTGTTAATTTTATCAAAAAGTGGCTTTTTCAACGGTAGTTTTTCAATGTTTTTTTGTGATTTTTTACCCTTTTCCATAAGATCCAATGTAAAAAACTAATTTAATTTTCTCAGAAACGGTATGGTCGAGCCCATTTAAATTTTTCGATCAAATAGTTTAGTTAATTTCGAACGTATCTACCAATTTACATCAAAATCCCTCTTTTTTATATATGGTAGCGTTCTACCTTAAAATCAGATTTAGCCACCTTTTGTTCACGCTGCACACAGAGAAAAGAAATTTATTGATTCAACAAAATTTTCGTTGATTCCACAAATCCTGCGGACACGAGGGGCAAACAAAACATTCAGTTCTAGTTTTGAAGCTTTCACGGCCATTATTGTTACAATAGTTTATGGCTTCCGGACGGATGCCGTGTAGAGTTTCTGCGTATTGCCGACGTTTCGCAAACGTTACAGTTTGCATCATCAGGGCTGAAAGCTCCAATACTGAAGCTCCCTGATATCAAGTAGTCCTTATATACGCATGGTCATCGTACCGGATGACTGCACCAGCCAATCAGAGTTTTTGATTGATCAGCTGATTAATTAAAAAATCGGGAAGACGGTGTGTCAGATTGGGTGGACCTGGTAATCTCCGTCTCTTTTAAGGTTGTTCATGTGTTTTCGGATTTCTAGGCCTTCTCTATGTTTCCTAGAGAAATAACTCAGTGGGTTGGCCAGCATTTGAGCTTTGTCGAAAAGGATGGAGTGTCCTGTTTCCATCTTGTGTTCGGCTAGTGCTGACTGAAGAATATGGCCATATCTAACACACCGTTGGTGTTTCTTGATTCGTGTACTGATCTTCATCCCGGTTTCTCTTATGTACACTTTTCCGCATGAGCATGGTATCTTAGGCAGGGTGTCAAGTCGTCACGGGCCTACTGTCTACTGTGTCAATTGGATCGCGCAACTCGCCATTGTGTAACTCTCCAACCGTAGCAAGTCTACCCTGTGTGGAAAGTCCCCAACCGTGTAAACTGGATCTAGCGCGAGCTCTAATCCGTAGTATTTTGATATTTCCCCGACGCTCGCGTATCCCCACTTTCACCGCCTTTCTTAGGTACACGCCGGGCAAGTCGGACTTGGTCGGCGTGTACCTAAGAAAGGCGGTGTTAACTAATCTTTTAACAAACTCAAAAATTCTTAGTTTTTTTTGTTCTAGGCCAAAAATTGCCCGGGAAATCTTACCGGTCGTGAAGCGCTGTCCGTAAGAAGGGGCTGACCTCCAGCGCTGCCATTTTACAAAAAAAATGTTTGGAAATTTTGTAAATATCATTTGGACTATGCACATTGGAGGTCTTCAAACACATTTTGTATTGTATTACCTGTATTCCCATAGAACATTTGAAACGGGGCAGTTTTTCCGGGTGCTGGAATGCCTTTACCCCTCAACCTAATAAAACAAATTGAATGGAACCAACACAGAAATTAGCTTACGGCTGTACCCGACTTATCCACACCGTTTGATTGCCCGGTTAATATTTATAAATTATTGGAATGTCGAGAGGAACATTTATAAATCAAAGATTTACGATAAATATACTATGGAAGAAAACAAAATGAAAAAAAGGACTTTATTCCCAGAGCGGAGTAACTTTTCATTCGAGCCGATTAACCCCCGCACTTGCTCACCCTTACCGCACTTGCTTTGTTTTATACATGTGCACACCCTTCCTCTCCGTACTATAATACATAACCAACAGCTTCTACAGGTCCATCCAAAAAAAAGTTAACTTCGAGATCATCCTTAACATTTCAGGGGCTTGGCTCCTGTTGCATAATCAGAAATTTGTCCAAGTGACAATCCTACTTTGTTAAGCTGTCCTTTCTCCTTGACAAAAGATCAACTACTCTTGAATTCGAGTTCGAAAAACAAAAGGAAAATGAGAAACACATAATGTAAAAAATCATGTATTGAGCTTTCATACGAATAGAAATATATGCCGGCGTATGGGGGAAAACGTAAGTGATATTAACCTTGGTAGGCAGTGGTATTCAATTTATTTGCTCCGTCCCCGAAAACGTGGTACAGATAGCACTGTGCTAAAACCGTACATCTTAATTCTTGAGAATCTTATTTCGAATTTAGAGAATCTTATTTTATTTTTACTCTGTACTGTGCAATCGTCTGCATGAACAGCTTTGGCTCTCGTGATCTCGAAAAAAGGGGGATGATAACCACTGTGCGAAAATATCGCTGAGACCAAGTTTTCAGATTATATCGAGGGTGAACCGGGCAGAGAGGAGGAGTTAGGAGGGGCTAGCGTCTTAAGAGGAAGTACGGAGAAGAGAAAAGCGAGCCAAAGAATAAGTAACTTTGTCTCACGTAAATTTTCTTCTACCCTCGTGCTATAATTATTACACCCCTATATCTTACTAACCGGTAAAGCGTATCTTAATATAATCTCAAGGAACGATAAACTATTTGTCATAAACGTAGGATATACGTAAAATTATTAACAACTTCTGTGAAAACAAAATGTTGAAACAAAGTGCACAGTTTTTATATTGTCATTTTTTATAACCCTTATATTACTATTGGGATATATGGGTCCATGAGTATACCCGGGTAGTAACATAGGGGTTAACACGGTTAGGTCACAAAAGTGACCTAATCGCCCTCAAATTTTCATTTGATTATCCATTATTTTTTATATATCAAAACAATCTTTCACCTTTTTTGTCTAACACCTGATCATTCTCTGTGTGTAAAAAGACGTTTTAGTTCGATGGCTAGGCTTTACCCACACGAACACCTACCTGTACGTACTTTAATAACACACAAAAATGTCTTAAGTGACATTTTTATTTTTCGACAGTGTTAATGCTTCGGAAAGCCTCAGGTATACATTTCTAAACTAGGAGTTATTTGCAACGATAAGGCATCCTCTGGAAGTGAATAATATTAAAATACAATTGTACAAAGAAAAATATTAATAACTCACCATTCCGTTGTCCATCGTGGGGCCATACGGTGACTGGAAGCCTGGCTTTTCTGTAACACGAAAAAAATAGGAATTTTAATACGACGGTAAAACTCAAAATGCCCCAAAGGTCAATTCATGTCAAGTGCTCGATACCACCGTGGCTCATACATATTTCTGTATTCACAATTGACGAGCGCTCAATAAAGAATTAATGCGAGGTAGCATAAACCTGCGATACATCTTAATAAATCAAGTTACTCGCGAGTTAGGTTCACGTATGCGTTTTCTTTCCGTAGCTCGCGGATAGAATACGAGATAATGCACTGTATAACATAGTATAGGCAAAAGAAAAGAAGAGAAAGAAAAGAAACCACTCGCATAACCGAGCGCTTGCCCTCTTTACGTTTCTTTTCTCCATCGAGGTATCGCGGCTCTGAGACTTCATTGGATATTAATATCAACCATGTTACGGTGGAGCCCTCGCCCAAGTATTACACGAGTACACATACACACACACACACTGATACCCTTGGCTGCAGGAGAAGCTGACTTGGAATTTATGGCGGATATGTGACTGGTTGGAGAATTTCCGTTTAGATTATCTTCAACAGTCCCATTCCCCAAAAAACTTAAAGGAAAATGTGATGGTTCGAAGAATATGTGCAACGCATCAATACAGAGATGAGCAGTAATGAATTATTAGCCAAATTGCGTCGTGATTATTTATTGCGCGTAAGCGATGGTATTACGTAGGGATAGCGGATTGTATTAGCGTCCGTTAGTGGCAGAACAACGATAGCCATTGGGCCAGTTAGCGGACAGACAACCTCCGGGATAACTATGAATCCTAATAGTTTTGGTTTGGTCGTGACACGTTTGGCGAACCGTAGCCAGTTATCGCGAGTGCTCTCGGACAAGCAATATCATGCATCAAAGGACTAGCTAAATTCTCATAGCAGAGAGACACTTGTGTCATCCTCAGAAATTGGTCATAACCTTGCTCGCTCTCTATGACATAGTATCGTCACCCCCCTTTCATACGAACTTCCCATAACTACGCTCTTGCTCTTTCTATCGCTCGCTCGCTCGCTCTCCCTCTCTCCCTGCCGACCCCTTAACTTTCGCGTTATTCGATCATCACCCAAACAACTCTGAAACCGAATTTTTGATCAATTATACCTAAATTAGCCTTAAGGCAGTTTTGCACGTGAAACTGGAAGTAAAAGTTTATCCCAGACGATACCCGAATGTTATGAGCCAAACTTTTATCACTAATGTGTTTTCGGCAAGCATATATCGGACAAAAAATGTTGGTTATGCTTTCACACTTTAGATTGTTGAGAATTGAAACCTTTAGATCGTAACCACATCAACGCACACCCCACATTTGGTATTGCTAAAAGTTTCATCTTTTCTCCAGTTGTATTTCATAAATCAAATGGAAATTATGTTTTTCGTCTAAATATGGCAAACTTTAACAGTAATTTTCCAAAAAAAAAAAAAACGTAAGAAACGTATTAATATTATACTAAAGCGTATGACATTTGGCATTGGTTCCTATAGCACGGATGTACACACGCTGCTAATTATGTTTTGAAGTATTTCAAGCTTAAACGGACATTCACTTTGAAACTTGACGAGAAATTGCATATTATTATTTTGAATATAAAGATACAAATTCATTCATACAAGAAAAGTACATTTGCACCATAATTGCCTGAACCAGAATGTTGCACGTACAAAAAATGCAGTACCTTCCTAATTGACTTTGTAAATAGAACGAAAAAATATTGAAACATATGTTTTGACCAAAATTTACAACTTGCATACCGCATATTCTACACATCTTCTTCATCCGAATAAACCGGCATAGTTCTCGCGAGGACCAGTCAATCCATTTTACAAGAGCAACGTTAAAAATGTATTTGCCATTAAAAAGTTGGCAAGATAAGGGGACTCAAGTTCACTTCATTCGCGCAACTTCATTTGTAATGCACACGCGAGGGAGATGAGTCTCGACGCATGACCTATTTCAAATCTAGCCCCATGCATTTTTTCTCGCTCTTTCCTCTTTTCCTTTGTCACATAATAAAGTAAGAAGCAAATGAATTGATGGTGGTGTCTCGACATTTCAGAGTGAGTTGCAACATTTTCATCAAATCCATAAATCAGTCTCCAACAACGTACATCAGGCACTACGGAGTACTGTGTACTGTGTACTTATCATGACAAGCAATTAAAAGTGAGTTATTTCTATATAATTCCGTCGGGCTGTTTTGTTGGGATGTATATTTTTTTATCGCAAAATAATGCACGCAATTAATATAAAATAAAACATGATGGGCAACTTGATGATGTTGCCCATCATGTTGCCCGAAATTGATACTAGCCATCCTATGCCTAGTAGCAAGAAACCCGTAACAAGGAAAAATTAATAAGAATCTACATCTATCTAATGGGTTTAAAAGACTGACCGGAGTTCGGATTTTTTTTTTCATAAACTATCGGAGGAAATGCAGTGATTTTCTTGTCACTCAAAAGTCCATATATTTAGAAGCGTACAGAAAAATTCTAAAAAAATAGGCCCGCCGAAAAAACAAAATTTCTTATTCCGAGGCGTTCGGCGGTGGGCACTCTCCAGTGAAAACCGTTCATCTGAGACAAAGAAATCAAATGAATTATTCCAGTGACCAGTAATCAGACGTTGTTGAGTTTCTTATTTTTTCATTATCGTTGTTCATTTTCCAATAATTACGTAAAAATAGTAATTTTTATTCACGCACATATTGCTACTGTGTGTTCTTATTTGTCGCCATTTGTATAATTTTTTTTTCTCTTTTAATCCGGCGATTGTCAACGACCTCTGATTGTGTTCACTGAAATAAGCCGTTTGGTTTTTTATTGACTCAGATAAACGATTTTCACTGGAGTGTCCACCGCCGAACGCCCCGAAACAAAAAATTTTGTTTTCCCAGTGGCCATATTTTTTACCCCTTTTAGGGTTCTGTACGTCCAAATGAAAAAAAAAATGGAACCCTTATAGGATCACTCGTGTGACTGTCTATCTGTCCGTCTGTCACAGTCAATTTGCTCCAAATCTACTGGACCGATTAAGTTGAAATTTGGTACACATATGAATTTTTGTGACCCAAACACGAACGTGTAATATTAATAAATGAATTTTGAATATGGGAGTCACTTTTGGGGGGCAAATTAGAAAATAAACAAAAAAGTTTTGCAAACTGTACCATGTGACATATCAAATGAAAGGGCTTGTTGTGAGGGTCTCAAATATATTTTTTTATAATTATAAAATAAATAGTTTTGAAGTTATTTAAGAAAATAGATGAAAATTTACCATCCCCCCACCCTTATCTCCGAAACTACTGAGCCTAAAATTTTGAAAAAAATACAGAAAATAGTTCTTTACCTTACTTTCTTTCTTTTACTTTAGATTTCTTTTCTTTCTTTTCTTTACTTCTTTTGTCTTTCTTTACTTTCTACTTTTATCTACGTTTACTTACTTACTTTTTTTTTTACTTTTTTACTTACTTATTTTTATCTACTTTTACTAAAGATCTTTGCTTTAGATTACAGGAAAACCTATAAGAAGTTTATGGTCTTAAAATTTTTAATTACCACAAACAAATTTGGGTCAGATTTAAAAAAACATGGTAGATAACATATTAATCATACGGAACCCTCTCCACACGAGTTCAACTCGCACTTCTCCGCTTTTTTTTTTGTAAGGTTCTAAATATATGGGGCATTCCACGCCAAATCGGCCACTGTTTGAACGTTACATTTTTGTCTCTTTTTGAGCTCATGAAAAGCAACTTACCTGATGTTTTTGAAATTTTGATCTTGACAAGTCATCAGATACAAATTTTTGAACAATTTTCGTTTTTTTTCTTTCATATATCTATAACTCCCTGAAAAATCACGCAAATCGGATGGATGAGCGGTCAAAATTTTTGTTTTGGAATACACTTTCGTCTAAAAATATGTCAAAAATAATTAAAAGATTACTTCAATCCATTTCTTCAATTCTAAACAAAAAATTCCCTTTTCCACGGTGATTGTCTCCTTCGATTTTCTCCGTAAATTTTTTAATGAAACTGTTACTTGTTTGATGAATTTTAATGATGAATGATATTGACCGTCCCGGCAAAAAGTATACTATTTCGAAGAACCGCGTATATATGACTCTAATTAAGAGTCGCGGTAGCGACTCGAGACAAGTACATTTACAAGCGAGTGCTACAAGACACTTTTACGGAAAGGACCACGATTCTACCTGTTTTCGAAAATTGTTTCTTTAATATTTAATAAATAACAGCGTTTTCGAGAATTATTCAAGTTTACGTATTTTTTTTCTTTCAATCGCGACTAATTAGAACCTCGTAGCTTAAAGCGTATTGATATTATTTTTTTTAATAATTGCTGGTCCGGGACATTCAGCATTTTTTTGCACACATTTTTGATGCTCAACTGTTTTTTTCGCAGTCGCGGTCCAGTGATACTAGTGATATTGGTAAAAATTCTGGTGACATTCGATCGATAGTGCATATGACAGCTGACCAATATTCTTTCTTAACAGTCGTGAGGTTATAAAGATCGCGGTCAATTTGAACTTTTGGTTAGAGTCGCGTTTATAGATAGATAGATAGACGAGTAAAGAGTGACTTTTATTATTATGAATAGAAGAGTAATAGTGGGAAAATAACGTGTGATAATAAACTATTGAACAGTGCCTAAATAAATAATTTTATTTATTAAGCCTAGCCCCTACAATTTTTTTCCAAACGTAAATTCTACAACGGAATCGAAAACGATCCTTTTTCTCTTTTACCATAAAATGTTCCTCGAATACAATACTAAGGTTTATTTAGAGACTCTCTTCGTTTTTTTGATAACTAAGAGAATGGTGTATGATAAACTCGTATTCGGTGAATATTTAATATCTTTGTCGTGAGGTTATAAAGATCGCGGTCAGTTTTAACTTTTGATTAAAGTGACTTTTATATATATAGAAGATTGAAAATGCAAAAATAAAGTTTAAATCAACAAATAAACTTTTGAACAGTGTCTAAATAAATAATTTTTTTTATTAACCCTAGCCCCAACAATTCATTTTTCCGAATGTAAACTCTAGAACGGAGTCGAAAACGGTGCCTCTTCTCTTTTACCATAAAATGTTCCTCGAATGCAATAATAAAGTTTATTTAGAAACCATTCTCTTTGTTTGTTTTTTTTTGATAACTAAGAGAATAGTGTATGATAAACTCGTATTCGGTGAATATTTGATATCTTTGAACAGTCGTGAGGTTATATTATAAAGATCGCGGTCAGTTTCAGTTTTGGTTAAAGTAACTTTTATATATATATAGAAGAGTGATAGTGCAAAAATAAAGTGTAATTTAACAAATAAACGTTTGAACAGTGTCTTAATAAATAATTTTTTTTATTAACCCTAGCCCCAACAATTCATTTTTCTAAACGTAAACTCTAGAACAGAGTCGAAAACAGTGCCTCTTCTCTTTTACCATAAAATGTCCCTTGCATGCAATAATAAAGTTTATTTGGAAACCATTCTGTTCATTTTTTATATAACTGAGACAATGGTGTATGATACCACCCTACGTTTGAACTACCCTAGGTTTGAGTTATATATGTTTTGAAACCACCCTAGAGTGGTAGAGACCTTAAATATATGAAAATACTATTTGTACTTGCAACCCAAAACGGAATCAAGTGATGCGAAATAATTTTGAGCGAAACGATATTTGATTTGAGAAAAAAAAAATTCATAAGTACTTCACCAATTTTTTTTTTATCTATTGCTCATCAGATATAATTCGAAATCAATAAACATTATAAAAGGAAAACTCACGTAGTACTTCGGCCAAAATTATTTTTTCCAATCAAACTTTTGCTCTCAAAATTTTGTACATATACTTTTTTGTTTCAAAATCTCGTTTCGTTATGATTACTTATATTTAAAAACTTTCGGTGCATTCTGATGCTATTGGAGTATTTCTTCGGCATCATTTTTTATGGAATATTTTTCGATCCGTTGATCTGTTAGCACGGATGTTTCGGTGTAATATTTAAAAAAAAATGTTTTTTACAACATTAAAGAAAAATTCAAGTTTTTACTTGTTCATTGTTCTTTTGTGCATCGTATCTTCTCAGAACTACTGTACGTTTTAAGTAATCTAATAATTTTATAAGTATTGACGGTTAATTACGAAGATTCAGTTCATTTGAACACTTCTTAGATCAATATTTCACATTGCATTTTTAGTCCAAATATAGTCGCGATACACCAGCTCGAAATTCGATCATGTATCCATTTTTAACCGAAATCATTAAAAAATCGCTTGAGCGACCTCTAAAATTTTTATTCAGGATTCAATTCTTGAGAGAATCACTTTTTGATAAAATATTACCATATTTTGCTGCAACGCCGAAAAAAATGTCAATTCTTTTGCATCACTCAGATACATACATAACATAGACATGCTTAATTGGCAAGCTATAAATTTCATACCCGAGTACGTACACAATATTGACATGTTTAATTAACAAGCTATGAATTCCATACAAAAAGTCGACCAATCCTAGCCAAAAACAGCATAAATGCTGTGAAAAAAGCTGAGACAAGTACATTTACGCCCCCCCCCCCCCCCAAATAGTCGTTCCAGTTAATCCCCCCACCACCCAGCGCCAAAATACCGATTCCCACAAAAATTTACAAAAACCCATCTAAGTCGTTCGTGCAAAGATCTCCGCACAAAAATCCTTTCTAAAAACCAACTCTCATTATCATATCAAATTAAGTCAAATTGTACAGAGGTGATAATTTCATTCTTGTCAATGTTGTGAGTTTACAAAAAGTTGATAAATAAATAGAGATCTACTAAAGTATATGTGGCCAAGTACGTGGGATTTTATTATGTTTATAAAATCTGTAATTATGTTCATATACCATTTCTCTAATTAATGCTTTATTACAACGAATTATTATCCTATGACTTGGAACTACAAGGGCTTTCAAAAAAAAAATACAGAATTGCACTAGCCTGCGTGAGCTTGAACGCTGCCACACTCTCATATGTAATATTTGTAATATGGTTTTATTGGTAACAAATTGATAAAAGTTTACTATCGCACGTAGAGCGGATACGCACAGAGTACTTGTCCGACCCGAAATTGTTTTATAAAATTTGTCATATAAATCAACATTAATCTACCATACATTTTGGCCATAACTAGTAAAGTAAGCACAGCTAATTTGGAATCACAATATGCGGATTGTTGAATCGATGAATTGATGCTCGTGTGGAGCATATCTCACGTTATTACACGGCACGTTTATTCCGGTTTTGTAACATCTCGGGGAAAACTGGAGTTATAGAGCGTCTAAACGGCACTGTACACCCAGAATAAGTAATCTGGTACCATTTACACGCACTTTTACACCGGTTTTTACTACAACAGGTTTTACAAAACGGAATAAGCCTGCCATGTAAGAGCGGTCATCAATTGATTGCATTCCAAGGCGGGTAAGATTCGAATCTGCATCAGGAGATCCGAATGTTCGGAGTGGTTGGAAAATTTGCCGTGAACAAAAAAGCATATTTTTAGCCGACTAGTCGAAAAATTTGTTACCAATAAAACTATATTACAAATACTCCAAATGAGGGTGTGGCAGCGTTCAAACTCACGCAGGCTATTGGAATTCTGTATTTTTTTTTTTTTTGAAAGCCCTTGTAGTTCCAAGTCATAGGATGATTATTCATTGTAATAAAGCATTAATTAGAGAAATGGCATATGAACATAATTGAAGATTTTATAAACATAATTAAATCCCATGTACTTGATCATATATACCTTTAGTAGATCTTTATTTATTTATCAACTTTTTGTGAACTCACAACATTTACGAGAATGAAATTATCACCTCTGTACAATTTGACTTAATTTGATAAGATAATGAGAGCTGTTACCCATAAAACTTTGTACGATGAGTTGGTTTTTAGAAAGGATTTTTGTGCGGAGATCTTTGCATGAACGACTTTAGACAGGTTTTTGTAAAATTTTGTGAAAATCGGTATTTTGGCGCTGGGTGGTGGGGGGGATTAACTGCAACGACTATTTGGGGAGCGTAAATGTACTTGTCTCAGCTTTTTTCACAGCATTTATGCTGTTTTTGGCTATTAATATTTCACTGGTTGTTTACGATGAAAAATCGTAGTCGGAATGTTAGTATTACCGTTTGAATGATTTTCAACCTGTTTAAATGATTATTAATTGCGCATCTCTGAATATTGGTGATCGGTGATAACAAATTTTGGCAAGGATTGTACACCGAATCCAACTGTGAAAAAGAAAATTTATCCATTTATTATATGTGTGTAAAACACAAAGGCCGGTCGAATATAGAAAAAATATCACACAATATAAAAATATGTTAATATTAAATAGAAAAATCGAGCTATTTATTATTACACAAAAATAATATTAAGTAAAATATACGATACGACACGGCAATACCGTACTGTACTGATATTATTTTTTTATACGCTGGCTACACTGAGCATTCGCAGCGTCAGAGAATTTCTGCTGGCCTGCTGCTTCCATAGCCCTTGTTCCCTTGTTTACTATTCACGCTGTCGGTTCAAAAGTGAGATTAGAATAGTAAGAAATTTTCATTAAAGTTTTCAAATGCTCAAGAACAGTAAATATCGCTACAAAGGCAAATTGTAGAACTTTTCAAACGTAACTGTTGGTAAAGCCTCCACACGTGTAAAATTCTTATAAACTATTTTTAAAATATTTGCTGTAAGTAAATACGCATTACTAAATCCTATATCTATATAGGTGTAAGCTATATAGAGTGCGGAGTGCGATGTTGCCGCGTCTATAGGATTAAGCCCCAAAATCTTCGAGAGCGCTACAATTATCAATTTTTTTCTCAAAAACGGTACAGTGAATCATCTTGAAACTTAACACTGAGCTTCGTTAATATTTTTCCTATAGACTGTATTTTTTTCGGAATTTTCTCTTTATTTTTTATTTACGTTCCGAATGCATATGTTCGATAATATGTCGATCTTCATAAGACGACATGCAAAATGGATAACTTAATAACATTAAAACGCGTCAGACAATCAATCCTAAATTTTACACAGGCATTTGGAATGCTAAGATACAACGTCTGTGTAAATATGAGCTTAATATCTTTATTTTGAAAAGAGTGTCATTCATCCTTAAGCCTAGTGCGATCGCGTGCGAATCTGTCGTTCTAATGTGTTTTATAAGTATAATGTAGATTTTGTTTCAGCGAATTATCTATAACCCCTTAAAAAAATCAAGCAAACCGAATGGATGAGGGGGTTAAAATTCTTGTTTTGAAAAGGACTTCCGTTTAAAAATATGTCAACAATGATTAAACGAATACTTCATTGAGTTTTTTCAATACTCAGCAAAAAAATGTCTTTTTCCAAGGTGATAGGCTCCTTCGATTTTCTTCATAAATTTTTAAAGGAAACTGTTATCTTTTGATGAACTTTAAGCCTAGTGCGATTGCGAGGAAATTTTCCGTTCTATTTTTTTTTTTTAACCAAATTGAAACAAAATCCACATTATTGTTATACAAAAAATAAAATAAAATATTTGTCCACGATCGCACTAAGCTTAAAATTCATTTAAAAAATAAATGTTTCTTTCAAAAATTTATAAAGAAAATCGAGTAAGACGATCATCGTGGAAAGAACATTTTTTGCTTAGAACTTAAAAAACTGATTGAAGTAATCTTTTGATAATTTTTTTACATACACTGAGAAAAAAGACAGTAGTTCTCGCAACTATACACGTATAGTTGTCCGCTCTATGGTAAAATGTACCAAAAAATATTGTTAGGACAATTATGTTATAGTTAATTGGACTATATCTGTAATGTTCATTCAAACATATAATCCCAATGGTGTGGATAACCATGTGTTATTTAAAAAGGACTAAAAATCATAGTAAAAACCCTTACAATGATCAAATAATCCAAGTAACATTATAAGTAAGTTACTATGGATATGAAAAATATGGTATGCTGTAGCATATTCATTTTTGGATTGACCTGCACTGAATTTTACCATTTATATGGTAATTAATATCTTTTAATGGATAGGCATTATTAAAATATCTCATAATAGTAACAATTTATGTAATGTCGTGGAGACTTGTGTTTCTAACTATCAATGACTATTTGTTGTCGTTATATCAACCATACAATGTCAAATCGCATCTAAATAAAGTAGCGATTAGCATATTCAGTAGTACAGTATACCAAGAGAATAATTTGGTCATTTTTTTGGACGGGTAGAAGAAAGCATACTTGTCGCTAGTGAAATCAGAAAAGTTTATTTGTTAATACACTTTTCTGATATTACATGTGCAAAAATGAATGTTACTATTAACGTATGTGCACATCAGGTTTTCTTATTAAAATATGATAAATCTGACTAAACATTTTCATCTTATAGTAGCAATATAATATGTTTATGGCACCAAGGAAATATCTAGTATGGTCTACTTTAAATTTTTGCCAAGCGTACCGTGAGCATAGTCGAGAGTACTATTCCTGATCGTTAACGGTAATATTTATTTTAGGAAAAATATCACTATTATTTGGTAACAAATACGCAACATATGTTTGGCAAGATCATTGTTGCTGTTAATATATGCGCGTAATATAAACGACTTATAAAATACAGTAAATGCAACCATATTTTTTTGAGTTAGCGTTACCTTAAAAGTATTTCTATCCTCTCAGGGAAATATGCAAATATGGTACTGTGAACCATAAATTTTTCTCAGTGTATTGTTAAGCGAAAGTGCATTTCAAAACTAAAATGTTGACCCCCTCATCCTTTCGGTTTACTTGAACTTTCAAGAAGTTATAGATGAATGAAAAAAAATCGCAAATTTTTCAAAAAATTCCGTATAACGAATTTGTCAAGATAAAAATTTCAAAAAGATCAGGTCAATTGCTTTTCATGAGCTTAAAAGAGAAAAAAAATAGCAAAAAAAATACAAATTGAGTGAAAAAATGCATCTGAGTGAAAAATATTCATTGCATTTCCTTCGGATAGTTTGTTAAAAAAATCCAAACTTCAGCTCGTTTTTCAAACTTATTAGGTAGATGTAACCCCTTAATAGATCTAATTACGATCACGTCGTAGCTTCGTCTACTAGGACCGAAATGTACAAGTTACATATGTAGCTGCAACACAATTACACAAATGATGACGGAAACAAAATTTATATTTTCACTAATATACCATTTATTTGCTAATCGAAAAATGTTTTACCGATAATTGAAAATAACGTCTCTCTTCAATATTATTTTTTGTCAAAAATTTAAAAAGTTTACTCATTGCAATATCCACTAATAAATAGATAATAATTTATCGAACTGCATTTGTAAATATAATTCATAATCAATTTTTTAATTTAATCATATTTTTGGTCCGTCGCAGTAGTAGGATAACCCCTTGAGGGATGAGCCCCTCAATGAACTTTTGAAAGCATTTTAGTGCACACATCGACGCGCTTCATAGCATGCTTGAATTCACATCAGTAGACAGCAGCCTCGCCTACGGTATGTTGTCATCGAACGTCTACGAGTTTCAGAAATTCTTTTTGTTTTATTTTCGTCTGGTATCCAATGCAGCACGTATTAGGTTACCGATATAAGGTCAAAAATGCACAATTTTGGAAATTTTATGCAAAACCAAGCGTTGTTAAGATTGAATAACCGATCTCTTGGGCTTTAACCCCGAGGGTCTAAAAATAAGACGTGAGAAGGTAGATTTAGAGCGTCGAATTAGAGTCGTTTATGTCAATGATTTTCAATCGACTCATCACGATGTCAACTTGCCCTTAGACATACATCGTTTTTTTGATGTATATACTCTTGTCATCCATCATTGATTAATTAGTTGTTAAAAAAAAAGTCCAGATGGATGCATAATATTAAATGGTAGGGATTTTGACGGAGCTAACATTAAAATACAAAAATCCAAGGTATAACATTATTATACCTCGTAGGCATTGACAATGAGATCGAAGGAAAAGAATATATTCAATGATGAATTCGTGTGGTCGTGGCCAGTGCACATTGCCACGCGACTGAAAGAAGTGTCGTTTCGTGAGGCAGGTAAGCCAAGTTCTGTACGTGTATGCATGTGCTATTCAATAACTCGTATGCATAAGCATGGGTATGCGAATGTGCGCCCCTTGTATGTGTGAACATTGACGAAACAAAAACGTTGGAGCAAGGAAAAACGACTCAAGTTCACATGAGAGACGAGAATGGTCCCTAGCTGCCCCGTGAAATCCCCGATAGATTGTCAGAGGGGGTTGGCCGAAGAACCATGGCGATACCATGCACCGTGTACTGGTAGAATAGAGCCAGAGGAGTCGAATGAAAAAAAGGGGGACGAAAAGGAAGAAAAAACGTTGAGAAGGGCTCAGGTAGCCATGGGTGCTCAACCAAACAGCCTAAACATGGATTTCCTCCCAAACCCCATGCTCAATCGGTTTTCTCTCTTTTTTGTATCCCATTTATTTCAATCGATATCCTGTCTCAGAAGAAAAAAAACAGGGTCCGAAATACGAGTGTCTGACCTGAATTTTCTTCCTATTTTCTAAAAATTTGACCCAGCTCGATTTAATTACGTACATTCTATCGGAGTGATTTGACGTTTTTTAAGCAACACACGAAGTTTACGATTCTAGTACGAAGATCTAAGTGGGGATAGGCAGCCGGCCCGGCAGCAGTGAATGAGGATGAACGATTGACGGCCTAAAAATTTGTAAGAATCTTCGGCTGACGTTCGCACGGCGCTTCGCTACTCCCTGTGATACCGGGGGATTATACTCGCCAAGCTCAAAGGAAAGCCTTCCATGCTTGGGGCACACTCACTTTAACTACAGCTGCTCGCCATAAATATCAACAGTTATTGAGGTTTGAAAAAGGAAAAAAAAAATCAAAATTCAGCCTCAATTTTATGGCTCTCGATTATTATTATTACTCGTCTGATCCTATGCATCTTTATCGTTACATTAAAATTATATATATATATATGCATTGAACGGGAAGAATGCATTCACAACTAACTACGTCGGTTAATCGAAATGAAGAGCCTGATAACATTCACACAAGAAAAAACCAATAATTTTTTTTTAAACGAAATCATTCTTGGAGGAATAGACGGTTGTTTTCCGGTGGAAATAAGTACATATGCCAAGGTTTCTTATTTTTATTTCAAATTGAGCAACGATCGCAATGCAGACAGAAACTTTCGTTTCCGTAAGTGAGACCATTTTTTTTTTTTTTTTTGGGACTACAATATCGATGCATGGAACTTAAACTCGTATAGGTCTCCGCATGCGTACGGGTGCGAATTTAAAAAAGACCTAAGAAAGAAAGGGAGAAGGTAACGTCTGTTGCACCGTTCGGGAGTAAGCGGAACGTGAGCAAGCAAGTATTATTATTTCGTGTATGTGTAGGAGTAAGAAGAAGAAGAAGAATATACGAGTGCTTGCTGCCTGCCACGCGACAGAATCGTCTGGTGGGGATACGTCGCCGGACAAGGGGATCAGTGCGGAGAGGGTTTTACACCCGGGGACCCGGGGGAAATTGAGAATGAGGGGAAGGCAAGAGAAAGACGGGTCGAGAGACGCGGGATCAGAGAAAAGGGAGACGGCCGCAGCAAGCAGCAGCTGTCGTTGCTTGTGCCCCCCTTCGCGTTACACTAGAAGGGGCCCAAAGGAGAACAGTGGCGTAGAACTTTGGGGCCTGTAAACAGTGACTCTCAAATCCAACGTAACACTCGCCAAATTTTTTTCCAGTAAATGCATCGATTTGACTGAGTTTATCTTCAGACTTATTCTGTAACTTGCTGTCAATAGTATTTAGTGTTCTTAACGAATAGTGAGTACCAATGCCATGGGCAGCCCTGATGAAAAACGCAGCTCTCGTGGGTACTTGCTATCAGCAATAACACCAGTCTCGGCTGATCAAAATTCAGTATTCAGGATTATTATCTTGGGCAATTACCATTTTTACAAATCATCGACTACTCGTCTTTATCAGAGAGAAAGGAGCATTTTTTCTTGTAACTGGTTCACAATTCGCGAAGACGACAATATCCATCTCCTTGTGAGACTCGGGCATAGTATAGCACGTGGATCTTCCAAACGTATTTCTATTCAATCAGTGGTTCGAAAATCTAAAAAAATCATTCCTCTCGCACTCGTGGATCAGTCGAAGTGCAACCATTGCTGATAAAGGTGTTGTGAAATTCTGTTGTTGCTTTGATAAGTCCATTCTGTATTCATTCCGACGCGTTTTTATTTAACCCAAACGAATAGAAAGTCAATTTCAATTTGGCTGATATTACATTACTCGGAGATCAGCACAGATAATGATGATGGTAATAGACATCCGGTGAGAGAAACCAAAGGGGATGAGAGAGAGAGGGAAAGAGAAAGGATTTGACGACAGCGCGGACGCAAAACGCAAACGCGTGCCACGGCACGTGAGTCGCACGTGTCCGGCGGTCTTGGCCACCACCCCTCGACCGTAGCATCGTACTGTGCTGCTACCGCTCTCTACACTCCCCAATCCTCCTTCTTGTCTGGGCTGCATTTTCATTCACGTGTTTCTCACGCCGGCAAACCGAGTCGACTGGAAAGCTCTCTACTTTTCAGCCCTCTTTCGCAATTCACCCATAACCCGCGATCCTGCCTCGATCAACAGGTGACCTGCATCCGTTACCTGCTCTTTCAAATTCTTTTACAGGCCGTTTGTATATAAGTCGTCCGTTGTTATGCATGTATTGCTTTTTATTTTTTACAAACTAAACAATTGAGAGCAATAATTTTTAATGGAAAATAACACTTTAATAAATACCAATGATTTCTTGAGCTATCTTATGCCTGTCGGTATTAGCCGGTATCGTTTCGTATTTTATTTATCCCAATGACGTCAGCTAAACAACAGTGCCACCTGCCTGGCCCGAAAAATCAGTGCCCCTGCGGGGTACCAGGCGCCATCAGGCTTCGCTTTGATGCTTTCCGGCTGCACATTTGTGCTCGCGATTCCATCCTAATGGCCATGCGGGGCCCTAAATCTATATATCTCTCGCTCTGTCTTAAGCATGCGCATTCGCACACGCGCATGCACACGCTCTCAATCACTCATTCACTCACTTGCCTACTGACTCCCGGGCCAGAAACACCATCGGCTCAACTCCCAAAATTGTTTTTACACATCATCTCAATTGCATCGATAAATGTTTTATCATACGTTGTTCTCGAAGGGAGAACCACTGAAACGAAACGCCTTTGGCATTGAGAATATATGTGTAAAACGGGATAATGATTCCCCCTGAAAAATGCAGTAGCACATTTTCTTGTATAATCCGCATCAGGGACACGAAAAATTTTATTACTGTGTGGCTAAAAGCAAAAATTATCGCAGCATCACAAAATCATCCCGCATTCTATGATAGTTGTTACTTTTTTTACGTTTTAGTCGAGGAAAAGACACGTATCACTGAATTTCAAGAATAATTACCAGCCAAAGAGTAAAAACGCGTCGATGGGAGTTAGTTAAAAAATTTTAAAATACGTGAACCCGAATAATTCTCCAAAATTCTGTCATTTAACGCTAGCTACACACTACGGGGTCCAATGGACCGCCAGCGATACTACATTTTCACCTTTTTTTCATCAAACGCCTTTTCATAAACGCTGTAACTTTTTATCAAACGACTTTTTGGCTTTACTGATTGCTTCTTCGGATTGGTCGGAGTCTGGCGTTTCGATTTCACTACAATTAAACCTCAATAGACGCGTTTGTTACGATGCCATAGAGCAATAAAAGCAACACTTCATTTTCACCTTTTTTTCATCACACGCCTTTTCGTAAACGTTATAACTTTTTATCAAACGACTTTTTGGCTCTACTGATTGCTTCTCCGGATTGGTCGGAGTCTGACGTTTCGATTTCATTACAATTAAATCTCAATAGACGCGTTTGTTACAATGTTTTATAGCAATAAAGTCGTCGGTCCAATAGACCGATAGTGTGTACATAAGGTACTAAAAGTTATAGTGTATAGCTAGGGTTAATAAATATTAAAGAAACAATTTTCGAAAACAGGTAGAATTGCGATGTTTCCTGTAAAAGGTTCTTGTAGAGAATCGCTTGTAAATGTACTTGTCTCACGTCGCTACCACGACTCTTAATCGAAGAGTTCGAGATTCTATACTATACATTGAGCAGTGAATCGTTGCTTCGTCAATTTATACGTCCTACGATAATATAACGAAGACTTCTTTTTGCGGATGTATAGACATGTGAATTTAGTTATTCCGAACGCTATACTTAATCTTTAAAAATCAAAAATGTAAATCGAGAGACGCGGTAACGGCTCGACGCCAAGTATTAAAAGAAAAAGCCAGCGCGAGCCCTGCCGCACTCTTATATACGCGAATATAACGATTTTCGGGCTTTTCTTGTTTTTCAAGTTGCTCTCACGGCGGAACGGTTTGAGTAAAAAATGTGAATGTAGAGGACGATATTTTTTTCGATTTTTTTTTCTTTCCATTGGTCTTTGTTGCAAGTCGATCCGTCCACCCAATCTCAAGATATGATAATTTTGTGCAATTGTGTGCAAGATATCATAATTTTTGATGATCTATCAGTTGCATGAGTTAAGAGTCGACAACTGAAAAGTAGATAGACGTTTTTCTCGGACACGCTTGATATTTCGAGAAAACGAAGAGTTACACGTTGTTCTCTGACAAGACGAAAATAACGTGTAACTCTCAGTTTTTTCGAAATATCAAGCGTGTCCGAAAAAAACGTGTATCTACTTTTCAGTTATCGACCCCCCACTCATGCAACTGATAGATCCCCTTAAAATCGAATGTTTCGGCCCAATATCAAGATACACTCTCACTAAGTTTCGAATCTTTTCAGCAAATATTTGTAAGATTATAATGATTTTAATATTCTTTATTTTAATGTGAACCCTTATCGTAAGAGGCAACTTTGTCTCGAAGACTCTTGAATAAAAAAAAAACCTTAAATAAAATCTGAACCTATGTAGATTTTTCCAAAAATGAATAGAAGAATTATTGAGAAAACTTTCCATCAATTTGAATAGTATTCACTAGTCGAATACCATTTTGTTTGTCGAATACCATTGAATATTCCAAAATTCTCGTTTTTATCTGGATATCCGTGTATAAGTTTGTTGCATTTTGTACAAAATGATTTACAGGTTTAAATATAAATAGATTGTAAATGAAATGAATTGGTGTCTTTATTTCTTACGTTGGATATACACTGAAGTGCATAACTACAAAAATATTTATTTTGATAGGTTTTTAAAAATATTTTCGAAGCACAGCGACTTACAGAACACTTCAAACATGTGATTTTTATCATTGCTTACATCTCGTTGCATTACAAATTAACACGAGATTTACAAAAGCGTGTCAATTTGACGGATTTTAAATGAAAAAATGAGCTTTCTCAAAAAGCGATGTAAACATAAACAAAAAAAAATGTGCACACGCTTTTGAACCTGAAACATTTCACCTAAAAAGGAGGGAATAAGAACTCTCTAAAAATAATGTTCAAAAAGAAATAAGCGGCGACAGACAGCATTTAGCAAACTTTAAATTTTTCCTTTTTTTTTGTTTTAACTCCTCAACAGAGTAAACGATCAAACACTCCTAAGATGTGTAATTACGACGCTGAAGTTTGCAACGTTGGAGTCCAACGAAATGAACGAAAAAAAAATGTTTGTAATTCACCAATTTTTTATTTCACGAATTATTGGTGTAGATTGAAAAACTACGAATTGCAAATTCGGCAGGGAACAAAATTGGAGATTTACTGGACTTATTGGAGTTTTTTTAGACCTAGCCAAAAACAGCATAAATGCTGTGAAAAAAGGTGAGACAAGTACATTTATGCCCCCCAAATAGTTGTTCCAGTTAATCCCCCCCACTACCCAGTGCCAAAATACTGTTCCCCACAAAAATTTACAAAAACCCGTCTAAGTCGTTCATACAAAGATCTCCGCACAAAAATCCTTTCTAAAAACAAACTCATCATACAAAGTTTTATGGGTAACTGCTGTCATTATCTTATCAAATTAAGTCAAATTGTACAGAGGTGATAATTTCATTCTCGTAAATGTTGTACGTTCACAAAAAGTTGATAAATAAATAAAGATCTACTAAAGTATATGTGGCCAAGTATGTGGGATTTTATTATGTTTATAAAATCTCCAATTATGTTCATATGCCATTTCTCTAATTAATGCTTTATTACAGCGAATTATTATCCTATGACTTGGAACTACAAGGGCTTTAAAAAAAATACAGAATTGCATTAGCCTGCGTGAGCTTGAACGCTGCCACAGTCTCATTTGTAATATTTGTAGTACAGTTTTATTGGTAACAAATTGATAAAAGTTTACTATCGTACGTAGAGCGGATACGCACAGAGTACTTGTCCGGCCCGAAAATTTTTCGACTAGTCAGCTAAAAATATGCTTTTTTGTTCACGGCAAATTTTTCAACCACTCCGAACATTCGGATCTCTTGACGCAGATTTGAATCTTACCCGCCTTGGAATGCAATCAATTGATGACCGCTTTTATATGGCAGGCTTATTTCGTTTTATGAAACCTGTTGTAGTAAAAACCGATGTAAAAGTGCGTGTAAATGGTACCGGATTACTTATTTCGGGTGTACAGTACCATTTAGACGCTCTGTAACTCCAATTTTCCCCCGGGTGTTACAAAACCGGAATAAACGTGCCGTGTAATAACGTGAGATATTCTCCACATGAGCATCGATTTATCGATAACAATTGATTAAAGAAAAGGAGGATACTTTGGGATACAAAACAATCCGCGTATTGTGATTCCAAATTAGCTGTGCATATTTTACTAGTTAAGAGTATGGATCAATCACCTCATCTCGAGTTTTTGAAGTTTAAATTCTTCGACACCGTTTGACCGAATACAAAAAAGCTCTGTCAGTGGACGCGGGACGATGGCAAAAATCCGCTGACAGAGCCTTTTTGTAATCGGTGAAACCGTGTCGAAGAATTTCACTTTCGAAATTTGCAGCTATCTCCGTCGCACTCACGGTGGCGAGATACCGATTGACCCATACTCTTATTGCTAAAATGTATGGTATGGTAATGTGAACCAATGTTGACTTATGTGACAAATTGTATGGAAAATTTTCGGGCCGGACAAGTACTCTGTGCGTATCCGCTCTACGTACGATAGTAAACTTTTATCAATTTGTTACCAATAAAACTGTACTACAAATATTACAAATGAGACTGTGGCAGCGTTCAAGCTCACGCAGGCTAATGCAATTCTGTATTTTTTTTAAAGCCCTTGTAGTTCCAAGTCATAGGATAATAATTCGCTGTAATAAAGCATTAATTAGAGAAATGGCATATGAACATAATTGGAGATTTTATAAACATAATAAAATCCCACATACTTGGCCACATATACTTTAGTAGATCTTTATTTATTTATCAACTTTTTGTGAACGTACAACATTTACGAGAATGAAATTATCACCTCTGTACAATTTGACTTAATTTGATAAGATAATGACAGCAGTTACCCATAAAACTTTGTATGATGAGTTTGTTTTTAGAAAGGATTTTTGTGCGGAGATCTTTGTATGAACGACTTAGACGGGTTTTTGTAAATTTTTGTGGGGAACAGTATTTTGGCACTGGGTAGTGGGGGGGATTAACTGGAACAACTATTTGGGGGGCATAAATGTACTTGTCTCACCTTTTTTCACAGCATTTATGCTGTTTTTGGCTAGGATTTTTCGACTTTTTGTATGGAAGTCATAGCTTATTAATTAAACATGTCAATATTGTGTACGTACTCGGGTATGAAATTCATAGCTTGTCAATTAAACATGTCTATATTATGTATGTATCTGAGTGATGCAAAATAATTGACATTTTTTTCGGCATTGCAGCAAAATATGGTAACAATTTATCAAAAAGTGATTCTCTCAAGAATTGAATCCTGAATAAAAATTTTAGAGGTCGCTCAAGCGATTTTTTAATAATTTCAGCTAAAAATGGACACATGATCGAATTTCGAGCTGGTGTATCGCGACTATATTCGGACTAAAAATGCAATGTGAAATATTAATCTAAGAAGTGTTCAAATGAATTCAATCTTCTAATTAACCATCAACACTTATAAAATTATTAGATTACTTAAAACGTACAGTCATTCTGAGAAGATACGACGCATAAAAGAACAACGAACAAGTAAAAAATTGATTTTTTTTTTAATATAGTAAAAAAAAATTCAAAAAATATTGCACCGAAACATCCGTGCCAACAGATCAACGGATCGGAAAATATTCCATAAAAATGATGCCGAAGAAATACTCCAATAGCATCAGAATGCACCAAAAGTTTTTAAATATAAGTAATCATAACGAAACGAGCTTTTGAAACAAAAAAGTATACGTACAAAATTGCGAGAGCTAAAGTTTGTTGGAAAAAATAATTTTGGCCGAAGTACTACGCGAGTTTTTCTTTTATAATATTTATTGATTACGAATTATATCTCGTGAGCAATAGATAAAAAAAAATTGGTGAAGTACTTATGAATTTTTTTTTTCTCAAATCAAATATCTTTTCGCTCAAAATTATTTCGCATCGCTTGATTCCGTTTTGGGTTGCAAGTGCAAATAGTATTTTCATGTATTTAAGGTCTCTACCACTCTAGGGTGGTTTAAAACCTTATATAATTCAAACTTAGGATGATTCAAACATAAGGTGGTATCATACACCATTCTCTCAGTTATATAAAAAAATGAAGAGAATGGTTTCCAAATAAATTTTATTATTGCATGCAAGGGACATTTTATGGTACAAGAGAAGAGGCACTGTTTTCGACTCCTATCTAGAGTTTACGTTCGGAAAAATGAATTGTTGGGGCTAGGGTTAATAAACAAAATTATTTTTTAAGGCACTGTTCAAACGTTTATTTATTAAATTACACTTTATTTTTTTGCACTATTACTCTTCTATATATAAGTCACTTTAATCAAAAGTTAAAACTGACCGCGATCTTTATAACCTCACGACAAAGATATTAAATATTCACCGAATATGAGTTTATCATATACCATTCTCTTCGTTATCAAAAAAACGAAGAGAATGGTCTCTAAATAAACCTTATTATTGCATTCGAGGAACATTTTATGGTAAAAGAGAAAAGAGATCGTTTTCGATTCCGTTGTAGAATTTACTTTCGGAAAAAAAATGGTAGGGGCTCGGTTTAATAAATAAAATTATTTATTAAGTCACTGTTCAATAGTTTATTATCACACTTTATTTTCCCACTATCACTCTTCTATCCATAATAATAAAAGTCACTCTTTACTCGTCTATCTATCTATCTATAAACGCTACTCTAACCAAAATTTCAAATTCACCGCGATCTTTATAACCTCACGACTATTAAGAAAGAATATCGGTCACCTGTCATATGTACGATCGATCGAATGTCACCAGAATTTTCACCAATATCACTAGTATCACTAGACAGCGACTACGCAAAAAACAGTTGAGCATCAAAAATGTGTGCGAAAAAATGCTCAATTTTTCGGAGCAACGATTAAAAAAAAAATTAATATTATCAATACGCTTTAAGCTACGAGGCTCTAATTAGTCGCAATCGAAAGAAAAAAAAAAATAAAAAATACGTGAACTTGAATAGTCTTCCAAAACGCTGTTATTTAATAAATATTAAAGAAACAATTTTTGAAAACAGGTAGAATCGTGCTGCTTCCTGTAAAAGTGTCTTGTAGCACTCGCTTGTAAATGTACTTGTCTCGAGTCGCTACCGCGACTCTTAATCATTTCGTTGGACTCCAACGTTGCAAACTTCAGGATCATGTGTAATTTTGTTACAAGTATTCCAAAGAAGAAATAATTCTGTTACGATTAAATGAAGATCCGTAATAGAATCTTGAATCGGAGACACGAATGAGTTTCATGCTGCGAATACCGAGGCTTGAACGAGAGTGGGTTCGTAAGGACGTTCGAGCGAGGTTGAGGTACAGAGCAAAGAGCCGAGGAGTAGCAGATGCTCGGGACGAACAACAAGGGACCGAGACATTTCGATCTTTGCGATCGCGAAAAATGCATCGGATAGGAAGGGAGGAGGGGGGGGGGGGAGGGGGGGAAGTAACGGAGCGCCGAATGTGAACATTTTACACGCTCCCACCGCTGAACTCAAAATTATGTCTTTCCATTTCTCGGCCTGTTCTTTCTCTTATTCGTCTCTGTAAACATTATTACGCGTATAAGGTTTTCGACGTCACTGAAGTATAATTTTCAAGGAGAAAAGGTACAGCGGTGAGAGGAACGTGTCCAAAGCGCGTGTAATCGCGGTGGAGAACGAGGTAAAAAAAATATATATAAAATGGGACGCCGGGATAAACCAATGGGAAAGAGTGAAGCGGGTGGAGGGAGGAGAGAGAAAACGAGAGGCAGGTGCATCACGGTGACACTCCCTTGGTAATTCTTTGGGGAAACAAGAGTCGGACGCGAAAGGGGGGACAGGGCCAAGTCACGAATGTTATGTCTGGACTTCTCATACGCTCTCGTTACGGGACACCATGATGCAATTATCAAAACCATGAGATGAAACGTCAAATCGATTTGTGTCTAGTCTCAATTTTCAAACAGATCTCAGAGTTTCTGTTGACTAATAAAGTCTTCGTGTAAAGACGGAAAAAAGCACCTCAGTTACGACCGTCTTTCCTCAGATGATGTTGAAGACCCAAATTGTACGCAATTTGGATCTTCAAGATCATCTGGCCGTGGATTTAAGGTATTCCTTTCGCGGAGGGCCGTATCTTTTGGGCGCATAAGCAGGGCCCTCCACATTTGTTCATAAATTAGGCTGGATTTTGTTTAAAAAAGTTATAACCAATTATTAGTCCGAACTGTAAACATAAATCGAAAATTTCAGCTTAATTGTGTAAATTACGAAACTTTTTGATATTTTTTGGAGAGCTACAAATGTCAACAACTGCACTGTCAAAGGGAGAAGCTGGACTTATTGTATTTGGTTAAAAAAAATAGTGAAATATGCGTGAAAATACGTGTAAAGTAGGCGCAGTGACATTGGTAAAAATGTGAGCCAATTTGTAACGGGCAAAAACAAGAACAACGTTAAAAATGTTGTAAAAACTGCCGACATAACCTCTTGAACGTCATAACTACGAAAAATCTTCTGCTGATCGCATTCTTTCAAGTTCTATCGTGAATATTTTTTTCAAACGTCCGGTGACTCTCTGTTTTTATCGTTGCTACGGAATCTTTAGAATTTAATTTACCATAAGACAGTTTACATCAAACATCTATCATTATTTAATATATAAATTATTAAATAGAAATGTGAGGTCATCTCCATAAAGTGTCGTGTAAATTAGACGATTTTCAAAGTTATAATTCTTTTCTAAAATTTCGGTAACCTGGCTCGATATTTTTCCAGTGGACTGCGATGTGTTTTTACTTTTATGTACAAAAAAATCTGTTAATTGTCAAATATTCGAGTTTGTGAAAGGAATACATTAAGAATCTTGACAACAACTCACTAATATTTCAACTATTTTTTTGTTATTGAAATTTGAATCGCGTATCTTAACGAGCATTTTTTTTTTTACACATCAATTGTCAAACATTTCGATGTAGCCCAATATTCTGAGTATAGTCATTTGTTTTCAATCCAGGCATTAATGGGAGTTACCCCACTTCAACATTATTATTGTTTTTTGTTTTCAGCACAAATTTCAACAATTTTGCGTTCAGATGAAAAGTAAAATAGAAACAATTTTCTGTGGCTTTTGAGATACAAAGTTTGAATAAAAATAAAACTAGAAAATACCCATGACTGTTCTCGAAATTTTTTTTCAATGATTCTTCATTAAATTGCTGTGAAATGGAGATAGTCCTTTGGACGATGAAAAGCTTTCAAGATCACACCCATCGTGCTTCTATAATTCGTTTGACCTTGATCCTGGAAAACAGCGGCGTAAAGTACTTTCATTGTCATTGTTATTTACAGACAATTTCTGACGCGAGAATCTACGATTATTGCGGGTTAGAAGCAACAGCGACTCATCTTCGCCAAACAACGTGTTTCCACTTCCTAAAACAATTTTTACGAGCTTGAAACTAGACAACAACCCCCAATCGAAAAGTGCAGCTTTGTAAGGGATAAATAAAAGATACTACGATTGAGAACCACTGAACGTCTTGTGGCAATGCGCGGCGAAAGAGCATTGCAACGTCCATATTCCACAGAACTCACAACGGCAGGTGTACATACTAACTACCAATGTGATCGTCGTATTTTTATTCACATTGATGAAATAAGAGTCCCGCTGTCTCGTATCTCCAGAGTCTCAATAAAAACTCGTACGATAAAAGAAAAAACTAATGAAGAAATTATAACTTAAGACACGTGAAATAAACATGCAGTGATTAAAAGCCAATAATTTCATGAAGCTTATTGAAGTTCGAAAATTCATGCAAATTTCCATGCACACTCGCACGTCGCCGATTCTTGATTGATCAAAATCAATGAAAATGATTTTTTTAATGATCGTTATACCGCTGTTTTTAGTATGAAACGCGAATATGCGAACGCGGGCGCGCGGGCGCACATTGTAACCACACACAACGAGCATAAACGAAGGAGGGAGGGAGCGAGAGAGAGAGAGAGCAAACAACACGAAGGGATGTGTGAAAAACGCCGCAGGGGCAGCACCGTACAGCACATTGACAAGCGAACCAAAACAGCGCGATGCTTTCCCGAAAGAAAAAGTAAAAAAAGGTGTCTCGGGGACCGGGCCTGATTGACGCGAGGTTGGCGCAGGGCGTCAGCACGCCGGTCAACATCCACCGCACAATCTTTCCAGATGCTTTAGACAATTGTTACAATTTCATCACTTTTGTGGAGTAAACTAACGAACGAAAAAAAACACGAGCATCCTCTTGTACGGAGATGCCTTTTTTATAGGTCGATTCTTTGAACTTGAACGAATACACTGTGACAGAAATGGGAACGAGGGAGAGGGAGTGATGAGCTTTTTCGAAGAAATAAAGATACACAAGCGCTTTTGACTCCATCTATCCTATCTACGTCACCCCTCCTCTTTCCCTCTCGCCCTCTCCTTCTTTCTCGCTCTCCCTAATTCTTTCACATTTTATCACTCTTTGTACAGTACGACTTCGATCGCACTTGCTTTTCGTTGTGTAGTAGTTACTATTACTCCTCGGGTACGGGGGGCACCTCCGTAGTACGTTTAACTCGATCCCCACGGGGGTTTAACGTCACGAGGTTTGCCACAATTCAACCGACGCACACACACACATGATTTTCCTTGATTCGATAAAGCCACACTAATATTATCCGTGAATTAACGTCCCACTCACCGGACTGCTTGTTGGCGATCTTATTGAAGCAGTTTTGAAAAACCTCGTAGAGATGCATCGGCTCGTCGTCGCTGGCCGCCATGTTTCCGAACATCCACCGAGTCGGGTTTCGCGGTGAAACCGCGCGCGGAGCCACCCGACCGATGTCACGCACACTACTGAAAACCAAATCTTCACCGATTGCCTCTTTATACACCGAAGCTCCCATCGAGCTCCGTTAGCTCCCTCTACCCCATTCGACTATCCTCTATACGCGGGATCATTCAAAACTCCACTTTCAACCGTTTTTCCAACAAACGTACTCTACATTTTTTTAATAAAAAGGCAATTACGACCAATCATCCTTCTTATGTCATTATTTTATTTATTTTATCAGTTAATACAAATATGCAGACGTATAATTCCAGGTATCGTTTTGCAACTTGGGATTTATTGGATTTGTTAAGGTTTGTTCGTTAATCATGGAAAAAGTTAAAAATACCTTCATCATTTTTTTCATAAATCATACATTTTTATATCCTGTTACGAAGGTGCATGATATTCAAACGTATTTCACACATATGTTCCCAAACAATAATATTATTCTAGCGGCATTTCGGTACTAGATGATTGGACAAAAAACTTAAAGTATTCAGACTAGTTTGAATTGTTACAAGCAATAATTTTCAACCATCATTATATCGATAAGCTATTTACAATAAATTTTTTAATAATCAAACCATTTTGGTTTCTCATGTAAAATTAATGTGTCAATATATCTAAAGCTGCATGAACGTTTTCAGAATTTTCTTTTTAGGCATAAAAACCGTGAATTATTCGAATCTTTTTGTAGAAAGATTCGGAATTACACTTAATTTCAAAGTCATTGAATGAATAGTTTCCGACGTTTACCATTTTTTTAAATGACAAAAGAAGGATTTTGAAGGATGGAAACTTGGAAATATTTCACCAGTTTTCAAGAAAAATCTACAAATTCATCTGTCATGTGAAAGAAAAAAATTATCAGATCATGCGTTCTACGAATGTTTGGCTTTTTGGTGTGATTTTTGGAAATTCCACGTTTACCACATTTTGAATCATTGTTTACTGAAAATTTGATGGAATCGTCGAATACCAAAATTCTATTCGAATAAAATTATCGTCAGGGAACATATTTGGAATACATTCTCAACTGCAAGAGCTACTCTCGATAGAACAAGTTTGTCAAGTGCGATTGAATATATCTGACATATATATTCATGTGACACGAGATATGTACCAGGGCCATTGTTACTATTACGAAAAGTATCTTAAAAAGGCTTATTTCGAAAAATCTCAAAATCAATATACCCTAATAGAAAAATACTTGATACTTGAGAGTATTTGTTTTCTCATATATATGGCATTTTTGCAATGGCAACGTCGAGATTCGTGAAAATTCAATAATCGTTTTCTCTTAAATAAAAATAAAAAAAACACAATGTATAAATAACTATACAGCCGAGAGAGAATTCACTTCTGTCTCGCTCTTTGGCGGCTTCGGATATTGAGTTTCATCCTAGATTCCAGCAAAATCAGAATTTTGTGGGACCGGATAAGATATGTCCTCGTACTGCTGTCTGCTACTGAATTCTGCAATAATCGTAACAAATACAGATTAGTTACTTCTTTTTCTTTTTGTCCGCATTAGAGGGGATCTCCAGAATTCTGAAACTATATACTAACCCATACCAGGGCCAGGAGGAAACATTGTGGCCAGAGTTCCACCTCTAGCTTGTCCAATCCTCAATAGAAATCCGCTGGTGACTAAGCGCACGAGCATGTTTATTATCATGATCGCTGCGCTAAACTTTTCAGATGCACCTGCTACGATAATAGTTGGGTGCGATCAAACAGACACAGAGATCTTCTGCAGCATGGTTAGAGAGACAAAGAGAAAGAGGGGCAAAATGATGAAGAGAATTCGTCATTTTATAATGCAACAACTTAATTCATTCATTACGGTTTATGGTTTTCAATAATTATCAAGGAGAAAAACTTCGGCTTAAAACAGATTGGAAAAAGATCGGAAATTAATTTTGTTGCAACCTTTTCATCTTTAAAAAACATCACAATTATTACTATGCAGGGCTATGACCATTTTTTACTTTTAAAAACTCTATTGTGCGGTCAAATGTAGTTTCTTAACTCCGCAAGTCTCAAAAATATACTTGGTTCGTTTTCTTATCGAACTAAAACAAACCCAATAAATCATTTTAGAGTCCGATAATAATGGCGTTAAGAAAATTACCCTTGTGACACAATAAAATTGATTTTAGCAAAAAATGTTCCTATGGCTGCGCAATATTAATGGTACCAATGTTTATTACCGGAAAGAAAGCTAGAAAAAGTATTCGCTCTGTTTCAAGGTAAAACGCATCTATGGAACAATTACCCGGTTTTATACAATTTATTCTTTCACCTTAACAAAAAAAAAATTTAAGTACTTACAGGAGCTTGGGAAGCTGACTGCCAATGTCACAATGTCAAACAGTATCGACAGAACATTTATGAAAAGTGCCTAAAGCAAACAGATATGAATTAGCTAATCATTTTTTTACTACCTTATTGTTATTAATATTATTTATTGGATAACAAATATATTTTCTTTATGTTTTATTTCTTTATTTTTTTAAGTATCAAATATTGCACAGTTGAAATGCAGCGATATTTTTTTTCTCAAGATTTCTTAAAGCTTTTGTACAGATTTAAGTTTCAAAAAATGGCAAGAATATTCATCGTTTAAGTGTTTGTTGAAACATGCATAAAATTTTTCAATACTTATCGAAATTAAAATTTCAAAAGAATTTTTGTTTTACGGCAATAATGCAAACAGCTATGCCGCTTTCAAAATTATTCAAATTCTTTTTGCTAAATTTATTTTACGCATCTTCTATATTGACACAATCTCATTATTTTAATTTGCAAGGAAATTATTACCAACAAACAGCAAAGACATTTCTTTACATTTCAACTATTCAAAACAATTTTTTTTTTTTTTCAATCACATCAATCTGCACCAATAGTTTAAAACTTACAAACTGCAGCGGCTCATCCGACTCGATATTGTGGATAGCCCACAGTAGGCATATAAAGAACAAAAGATTGTAAAACATCACGGATTTTGGACACCAGGATCCCTGCATGCCCCTGGAAACGAATGAATTCCCTTATTAGTTTTTTAAATTCTTTTTTTAACTCTAGAACTCATGTCCTGCGTGTTTAATCCTCTAACGCATTGACCAAGGCTGATTTTTTGGTTGTAAAACCATTTTTACAGAGATAAAGAGACTCTTCGACCCATCAGTCTCTTCGTTCTTTAATGGCGATCATGATGATATGGAAAAAATTCAATCTCGTGGAAGTTGAATTGAAGTAAAGTCAATTGGAAGATTAACCTTAGAACCCCAACGTGGGTCATTCGTGCCAGTCGCTTATTTGACTATGTTATAGTATACGAAAAAACTGAAAAAGTTCATGAGTCTTCTTTGGATCCTTAACTGAATGATAAATTTTTTTCCGTGTCAAAAAAAACATCTTTTAATAATCATTTTTTACAAAAATCACACACATGTAAGCGTTCAACACTGAAAGGCATGGACACGAATGACCTAACGTTGGGGTTCTAGGAGTAAAAAAAGTGATATAATTGACAAAAGCTTCATTTTTCTGTCACTCGTCCAGTTTTGCAATAAACCTTGGTCAGGCTTCTACATGTAACCATATTTTCATTGTATAAATTTCAATACGTAAGGGCCTCACCATGTTGTAAGAATCAAGTGAATGGAAAATATGACCTGAAACGGAAAAAAAAATCAATTTTATACATGTTCAATTCATATTCACAATGAACCTTCGACTGTATCGGAATGCATGTATAATAACACTTAATTGGACATTGAAGTGTGAAATAATTCAGATGAATTGTAACAAATAAAAAATAATTGAAAGGTATAATTTATTGATTATTTTTTGACGAAACAGAGGATTGAAGATCGTATAATATTAAAAAAAAAAAAGTGTCTAGTGAAATAATGAGGGGACTGTAAGTTTAATTCACAAATCGAAAAAGAATATTGATGCAACAGGGTTCTGGTATAGGCGAATCGATTTTACTCGTGCAAGTCGCCAAACAGGTCAAATAGTGTCGAGTTTCAATCGGGCTTCCCTCTTCTCCTTCGCGTATGGGCTTATATAATATTATAAAACGAGTTACTTGCAGTATACTTGCAGGATGAAAAAAGGAACAAAAAACTGCATGGGATATCCATTTCAGTCATTCGAGAGAGTTTTAAACGTATAAATTCTCATTACAATGATGATCTCGAAGGATTTTTTTTTCGAAGCTACGTGCGTTTCGGGATTAATATTTGAATATGATTAAGAGCAAGTGTGTGAAAGATCTGAATTGATAATAACAATAAAAAAAAAAAACAAAACACGCACTGACACGTGAAAATATTGGTGCGACCGCGTGGTTCTTTTTATTTAGTGACAACTGTTTGACCATACAAAAGCGACAAGCGATCAAACTAATATGATTTGTACGTAGATTGGAACAGCGCATTTGCTATAATCCGACGATACAGTTTGACGTTTCTCAATTCTCTTACCTTTAAAGGATAATTCGCTATCGTTGACAAGTTCGGCATTTTAATGCTTTCTGTTACGTATTTTTGTCTACTTAAGTGTATTCTTGTACGTTTAGAAAAACGACGAACTTGATCGAATATTCGAACAGTATAGAAAAAACACGCTTGTCATAAAAACGTCAAAAAGAGTTTTCTACAATTTTTCAACGTCAGACGGCGCCAGTACGATGATCAAACTACTGTGCTAATGTTTACGCCCGCTCCATTCGTACCTGATATGGGTAAGGTCGATCACACACGCCTTCGCATAGCGTAGCATAACGTAGCATAAGAGATTCCGACCAATCAGGTAACGTACATGTGTACAATGTATATGCGTCTGGAGTTACCTGATTGGTCCAAATCTCTTATGATAGGTATGCTACACTATGCGAAAGCGTGTGTGATTAGCTTTAGGCCGTTCATACACGCTTTCGAATAGCGGAGCATAACATAAGAGATTTTGACCCATCAGATAGCGCACATATGAACTATATATTTGCGTCTGGAGTTACCCGATTGGTGAAAATCGCTTATGCTACGTTATGCTATGATATGCAAAACCGTGTGTGATTAGCTTAAGTCACACCAGCCAGGCAAAATTCTACGCACTAGTGTGGGTGGACCGTTCGATCGTTGATTGATGACGCCATCTACAGCGAAGGAATATCGTCACCAATGGTGGGAAAAAATTTAAATTATATAATATGACAACAAAGAGACTGTGATGTTGGCAAAAAAAATCATAAAATCTGTCTAAAACTGATAAAATCCTATAGTGAGCAGTATAGAAACAATGTACTAAAGTTTCCATGCAGTTTAGCAACTATTAGCGAGAAAAATCCATAACAAATGCAAGACAAAGGTACATGTAAAAATACAGGATTGGGGAAACTCATAACGATATCTCAATGAAAAATACTGGTTTCATTAAGAAAATTTTCACAGTTACATGAGGTAAGCTGCATAAATGTACTCATTTTCAATATTTATTAGATGATTTATCAAAAAATCTAGCGGCTTCTCAAGAAGTTGAGCATTGAGCATGCCTGAGTCCGTGCGCTGCAGCGGGAATTTCAAAAATGCGACACGTCAAAAAATGCGACCATGTCGGATTGGCAGTATAAATAGCTCTACTCCTCAATAAACCCCTTTCTCAAATATTAGCTCTACGGTAATTATTTTTTTACCAACATCGCTACTCCTAAAAATTCTTCACCATCGTCTCATTTTTGAAAATATCTCTACTCATAATAAGGGATCCTCCAAAATATCACTACTTCGAAGCATATCTACTCAACAAATGAGACTGCTTTATAACATGTATATCTGCTTCAAAATATCTTCATTCCAACATTACCTGCTTCTACTCCAAAATATACTTTATCTAAACATAAAGTATGCGTTAACTTTTAACATTCTTTTTTATTAAAAAGAATGTTAAAAGTTAACGCATACTTGTTGTCAAGAAACCTTAATTAGAACGTCAAGAAAAATGTAATTTGTAATAAAACATCTTAAAATTTTGAAACGATTGTTTTTATTAGAGTCTCTAAAGAATAACAAAAATCACACTTGTTCAGCGCTCTAATTCAGGTTCGCTCCTTAATTCCGTAATGATGAGTAAGATATTATGGAATGGAGTATATATTAGAGTAGAGAAATTATAGAGAATCGTTATTTTGGAGTAGGCACATTTCAGACTAGAAAAGTGTAAAATTACGGATGACATAGAGAAGGTGCTATTTAGGAGTTGAGAATAAATGAAGAACAGAGCTGTTATCATGCCACCGGATTAAAAGATAAGCTACCTTTTGAAACAAACGAAAGTTATCTGCTCATTTCTCTATTCCGATTTATTAATCTAAAGTCAAGGGATATCCTTTCACTAACAACAACAAACATTCAATATTATACAAATTGCATACAATTTTTGGCGATTGAGCGGTCGATAAGAAAACTGCCTTCCACTTTAAAGCTACGAATAATCACAGGAGGTGTCACTACTTGGTAGGTACATGTGGCGTTCCTGAGCTTCACGCAACATCCGTTACGCGGCCAAAAAAGCAGCTGCACAATTCTTGTCAACGGTCAACACAGACTCGCGTTTCAACCTCCGTGAATTTGGCCGACTGATTTTGGATTTCTGAATTTTTGTTTATGACAATCGTTTGTCGGGTTCTTGTCGGTGATTGTCGGATCAAAATCGACGTTTGTCGGAAATTAGTTAAATAGAAAAATTAAAATCAAAAATCCGTGTGAAGTTAGCCGATTTTTTTCAGTTTTGAGATATCATAAATTTTCAAACGCCTAATCAAAGCGCAATCGTTTGTCGGATATGAGTTTCATAATTAAAAAGTTTGTCGGATGTTTGTTCATTAGAAAAATATTAAAAAAACATTTTATGTGAAGTCAGCCGATTTTTCTCAAATTGTAAGATATTACACATTTTCCAAAGCCTAATCGAAGCGCGATCGTTTGTCGGTTACTAATTTTATAATTAAAAAGTTTGTTGGATGTTTGTTCATTAGAGAAATATTTAAAAAAACATTTTATGTGAAGTCAGCGCATTTTTTTCAAATTGTAAGATATTACACATTTTTCAAAGCCTAATCGAAGCGTGATCGCTTGTCGGATACTAATTTTATAATTTAAAAGTTTGTCAGATGTTTGTTCATTATGTGAAGCCAGCCGATTTTTCTCAAATTATTGTTTGCTTACCTTAAATTTTGGTTTCACAACGGCTTTGGCATAGATATATCTATAGATATATCTATATATTGGTATATATTGTGACGTGGTAATTTTGTTCACGTCACGAAAAGATAATAATTGGCTCGGCACGGGAGGAAACGTGAGGTTTCGAAGACGAATTCCTCTCGAGAAAATAATAAAAGAGTCAAATGCGAGCATATTTCCTGATATTAATTTTATTTTTGATTATTTTATTTTATACGAGCGAGCGACAGTCACGAGACATCGAAAGAAAGAGCGAGGAAAAACATCGAGAATATTCTGGTCGTCGGTATCGTCGTATCGTCTGTGAGGGAAAGCATAGGTCGTCAAGGTCAGTCGAAGTTGTCATCGATGGAACGCGAGAATCATATCGAGAGTGGTCGCTAGCTCGAAGCCATCACCCGGAGCTGTCTAATCTCAAGAGGTGCGTCTAACAGCATCGGAAGTCTTCGGAAAATCTCGGCTGGCAAGGGTCAACGTTCGCCAGCGTAGCGCTAAATCGAAATTCGAATTTGCGAGTTGGAAAAGAGGCGAAAAATCGAGAAGATTCTAGATTTCCGCGAGTAGGCGAAGGGTGGGGGGCTAGGACCCAAAACTATAAAATCGCGTTTCCGTAATTTATCGGGGACTTTTTCGTATTGAACTTCAACGGAGCCTGACGTTTTCTATCGAGCCGTCGCCAACCCTGTACAAGAAACCGACGTAGCCGGAATTATCGAGAAGAAATATCCGCGGTCTTTTTCCGGATTTCTTACTACTGAAACTGTAGCGGTGAGCCGTCTTCTCGCTTTTAATATCGTTTTGTGTAATTTTGTTGTATTGAAAGAGCTCTAAAATTGACGTGAATATTGTGACGAATTATTGAAGTTAAAAAGAGCGATATTGTTTCGGGGTACGTTCGCGCTTGATATGAATTTGTTGTATGATACGTTTAATCGCGGTATAAAATCTGCCGTACGTTCCGTTGTAGAATTTTAGAATTGCCGAGAGGAATTCAAACTTGATATTTATTCGTTCAACGAGAGTCCTTAATTATAAGAAAATTACGTATTAAATTTATCAAGAGTTAATCTTTTTGAAGGAAAAGAAATTCGTAGAGCGTGGCTCTCCGAATTTCTATTGTATAATTTGTCGATTAATTCTTGATAATATTATTTATTCGTTGCGATTTTTTATTTTATTGACGGTTAATAAATGAAAATGGAAAGAAATGAAAAATATTATATAATTTAATTACCGACAAGAATAGATGGATTATGGTATAATTTATGTAGAGAGAATTAACTTTATACTAAATATTTTTCCGGAAAATAATACAAAAACTCCATTTATAATCTCATTTTTCATGGATTGTTTTAAAATAAAATTTCTATTGTAATTCCGGATATCGACTTAGTAATGTGAACTTATTTTGTGCAAGTGTCTGACCTCGCCCCTCTACCACCTAGATTCAAACTTACAGCTACGACCGAGAGAATCTAAAAATCTTGTTCTCGATAAATTCGAATAAAATTTGTTTAAGAAATATCTTAAACTGGCGCCCAGAGTTATCGAGAATGAGGTATTTTGTTCGACTTTCCGGGAAAAAGTCGTTACAATATATATATTATATATATTATATAATAAACCGGATATATTATATATATTATATAACAAACCGGATATATATTATATATATTATATAATAAACCGGATTTTGGTTTAGAGTGAAAAACTATTTTTTTCTTGAAAATACAAGATTAAAGAAGAGAAATGCCGCTCCATTCGAGTCTTTAAGCTTCGTAGAGCTTATATATATGGACAGATCTATTACATTTCGACCGCAGCCTGCGCGCTTGGGTCAGCGATTTGGCTGCCGATTTTTTTCAAGAAAGTAGGTTCTAAAAAAAGACGATCCTCCAAATTTGAACTCAATATAAAAAAATTTGATGGCTGTAGAAATATTTGAAATTTTTAAAAAGTGATTTTTTATCTGAAAAAAATATAAAAATATAAAAAAGACGAACGTACAAATTTGAACTCAATATAAAGAAATTTGATAGCTGTAGAAATTTTTAAAAAGTGATTTTTTATCTGAAGCTCTGCGAAGCTTAAGGAAGCTTTCCAGTGTGAAATTTTCAAAAAATCGATTTTTTTTTTTGCTTTATCGAATAGTATACACTCTTCCGAATATTCCCTGAAATTTTCATGCCGAAATTCAGATTATTTCGGTTACTGTACAGCATTTCTTGGAAGAAGGCAACGGAGCGCTACAGCTGCCGCGTCGACTTTGAACGCGTTTTTCTCGAAACAGCATTTTTCAAAACGGTGTCCAACTTGGAGGGCAGAGTTTTAAAGCTATCGAGTTGAATTTTTTACACAATATTCTTAACGTCATTGTTTATCGTGCTATGGAAGCTTTTTTTTTTTGACATCTTCCTATTTTTTTGTAAAAAAAACTGCCAAAAAAAATGCTAAAATCGATACTTTTTGTTCAAACCGGCGCCATTTTTGCAAAAAAAAAAAAAAAGCCTCCATAGCACGAAAGCCAATTATATACCGATCAATAATCTTTTTGTGTTTTTTGTTTCAGATCAAAATTGTGACCCCCAACGTGGACACCACATCCAAGTGCATTTTCTGCAACAATTGTTTCATCATTTTTATAGATATTAATTAATAAATAAATCGATCTTTAAAAAATTGTTTTGTATTCTTCAATACCCAATTAATATACAAAAAAAAACCAGACCGATTAGATTATTTTTTCTTTAAAAAAAAAAATCGCGAAAAACAGCGATTTTTCGGGCTGTCACACTGGAAAGCTTCCTTAAAGACTCGAATAGAGCGGCATTTATCTTCTTTAATCTTGTATTTTCAAAAAAAAAATAGTTTTTCACTCTAAACCAAAATCCGGTTTATTATATAATATATATAATATATCCGGTTTATTATATAATATATATAAAATATTTATATATGCAAATATATAGATATATCTATAAATATATCTATGCCAAAGTCTCCGTGAAACTAAAATTTAAGGTAAGCAAAAAATAATTTGAAAAAAATCGGCTGACTTCACATAAAATGTTTTTTTAATATTTTTATAATGAACAAACATCCGACAAACTTTTTAATTATAAAATTAATATCCGATAAACGATCACGCTTCGATTAGGCTTTAGAAAATGTGTAATATCTTACAATTTGAGAAACATCGGCTGACTTCACATAAAATGTTTTTTTTATATTTTTCTAATGAACAAACATCCGACAAACTTTTTAATTATGAAACTCGTATCCGACAAACGATTGCGCTTTGATTAGGCGTTTGAAAATTTATGATATCTCAAAATTGAAAAAAATCGGCTAGCTTCACATGGATTTTTGTTTTTAATTTTTCTATTGAACTAATTTCCGACAAACGTCGATTTTGATCCGACAATCACCGACAATAACCCGACAAACGATTGACATAAACAAAAACTCAGAAATCCAAAATCAGTCGGCCAAATTCACAGAGGTCGCGTACCAACACATAATCCGTCTCCCAACTATCCTTCATCCAAAACGTCTGGGGCGGGGTACAGTTGGCTTCAGCCCCACTGATGAATCTGCCGCCTGTACCCGAGACAAAACGCCATCAAACATCCTAACCTGTTCCTAACCAATCTTTTTCCGCTTCGCTAGCGTGGCGGGAATCACCTTTACCAACAGCCTGTCATTTTCATTCCTTACCGACCGCACATCATTCTTTAACGAGATCCTTACCAACGCATTCATTACAGCGGATCATAATATCTACAATACGTTTAGAAATTATGTTTAGATGTGTGGGAACCAGGTGAAGTTGGGTCAAGGAAAGACGTGATTCCTTATTGGAGTTGGATTTTTATGAGTTTGTAAAGTTGAAGGATAGCAAGGTGGTTCTGCGGTCAGTAAGGTAAATTATGACAGATTGTTGTGGGTAAGGAAATCTTGCTACGCATTGCATAGCGAAAAGATTGAGTTAGGATTATGCGCGGTTCGTCTCGGGTACAGTGGCAGGACTCATCAATCAACAAGGCTGAAGCCAACTGTACTCTGCCCTAGACGCTGTTTAAGGATGTGAGGTTCTAGAGGGACGTGCTTTATATTGAAATCCTAGCCTGAGTGATCGTTAACGCGAACTGCTGTATCATTTTAGCCGCGTTGCGGCTATAGCGCGAACTTCTGGACGCTACATACGCGATGGTATTCAAAACACTGTAGCTGAATGTTGTGTTATCCGTGTTATCGTAAACCCGTATCGACGTCGAGTATTGTTGACTGTTGAGTGTTTCAGAGCCACGAATATCAAGCCTACACCATACGAGAAGAAATATTGTTTTTGTGTATCAGTTTCAGTTATTGCCAAACATCAAAATATAGATCATCGAGTTACAAAATGATGTTGCGAAGGTGTAAACATTTTTCAAGACATTTTCGGACAATATCGAGAAGTTATCATGACGAAATTTCCATTATCGGCAGTCCGCAAGATCATAATTCTCCAGTTTATCAGGTTAGAAATCGCGCCGATTATCCTGTTTTTAGTTTGATTTTCTTATATCACTATTGTCATTAAAATAAAAGCGTAATTAAATAAAAAAAAAAGAGGAGCACTACAAGTTTTTATGTTCGTAATTTCTACTCGTCCTTTAAAAAAATACGATAACCCTACTGTCCGTTGAAAAAACTTGAAGTTCCAAAGACGAATTAAATACAGTGAATTAAATTTTTCTCAAGCCAAACCTTCACATCGTATAATATTCTATATTAGAGCTGATTACTCGCGGCCTTTGGTCGTTGGGCCACACATGTTTGCCAGCTCATCAACATCATGCTTATCTTATTCAAACTTTTCGTAATCCATTGGTTGGGACCCGCCTTCCCCTTTTTCTCGATTCAAATATAATACGACCACGTGCACGCACATACATATATGTATATGAGGCCAAAACATCACATATGAGGATTTTAAAATCAACAATATCATCGAAATTATATTGGTAACAAAAAATTTAACTTTATTTGAAAAATAATATCCTATATGAATCCGAAAAAAATAGAAGGAAAAATGGGCCCATGGTTGAACTGGCGTTAAAAATCTAGTAATCGGTTAGACTATTTTGGGAAAATTTTTACGATAAATGAAAATGACAAACATGTTTGAAAAAAATATTTTTACTCCAGACTCAGAAAAAATGTCGACAGTAATGTTTCATAATCTTTTTCACATTTTTTCATGAAACTATGCTTTAAAATAAAGAATAATCGATAAATTAACATTTGTCGATATTGTTCTTATTAGTTTAATAGTCATCGGCGTTTAAACATTCACAAAAATGCAAAAATCGATTTTTTTTTTGGACAGTTCTTGGAGGACTTGAGGACAGTTTTCTTGGAGGACTCGAGATAAAAATCTAACAATCGATGACGATATTCCTTTCATAGGCTACTAGTGCACAAGAAAATTTCAAGAAAAAAAAATATTCGTGGTCTCGACAGCGCGAATTGGCGTGGAATGGCTCATATATATGTAGACATGTACGTCACTCGTCGTTAATATACGAGGTGTGGTCAAAAAATTTTCCCATTTAAAAAATTTTCCATGTTATACGTATCGGACTGAAGACATTTTTTGTTGCGATCCTATTATACGCGTGTAAAAAAATTTTAGTCCGCAACGGATCCGTGGCGACTTCACCAAAAAATCCGTTTCGAAATCCGTCTGGTGAAACAATCCTGAACTTTTGGCGTATTTTTTTATTGTCGTAAAATACATTCACAAGTCATTTTCGACGGATTTTTCGTGGACATTCTAATTTTATCGTAAATACTTTATTACGTTTTTGGTATGAGAATGAGTAAGACGCATTTGCTGTGCCGAATGATTTAAAAATTTGAGGCATTCTTTTTTTGAAAGCTTGTTTTGAAGTATTAACAGAAAGTTTCATGCTCTTTGGCAACAAGAATTATGGAAAAATAACTCGGAAAAATTGCAGTTCCACAACAATGAAACCTGCTCATACGGAACATTTCTATGGGGCCATTCTGTTAAGGGGAGGCCTCTATAAAGCGGACATTTTCAAAACTTTTCCAACGATAGTAATACGATGGCTGAATGTTTTTACTGTCTAAGAAATCAATAATAGCTGCAAGAACCGTACCACCGAATTCCATTTCCGGTGCAACCGGGTGTAGAACGCAAAAAACCAAAAAAATAATTCGGCTGTTTAAGTTTTTGTTATTGCAAGTCGCGTTTTTTTTCATACATTTATATGAGTATTATTTACAAAGATAAGCATCGATTGAATCGTATAACCATTTTTTGCAAAAATACATTCATTTTTCGTAGATTTATGGATTTATTATAATTTTCAATCCCAAATTGTACAGAAGATCGACTGGTGTTGAGTCCAATTAATTATTTATATTATTTTCAAATATTCATTAAAAATTTGAATCTCTTCAAACATATTATTATTGAGAAGCAATCAGTTTTATCGAATCAAACATTCTTAACCATTACCCTAATATATCACCGAAAAATGAATGTATTTTCCAAACAAAATATTTCATGATAACATCGATGTTTACTTCGTAAATAAAACTTTTAGAAATGTGTGAAAAATTTACGACTGGCAACGACAAGAAATTAGGCAGTTGAATCCTTTTTGCGGTTAACGTTGTGAAGCCGTCTGGACCGGAAGAATCTAGGAAAATTCGCCCCAGGAAAATTCACCCCCGGAAAATTCGTCTCGGAAAATTCACCCCCCGGAAAATCCGAATGTGTGTGGAATCGTGGGGAGTGCGAAATCGGTATATGTGTGGAATCGTGGGGTTGGTGCTGAGCATTTCGGTGATGGCGTTTCGGTGTGTGTGAGCAAATTTTCTGAAGGCGAATTTTCCAGAGACCAATTTTTCGGGAGGTGCATTTTCCGGAGGCGAATTTTCCAGGGGACGAATTTTCCGGAGGTGATTTAACTGTTACCGGACCGGAAATGTTCGGCGGTGCGGTTATTGCAGTGATTTCTCACTTTTTAAACACTAAAAATACTCAGCCAAAATGTTACCATAGTTGGAAAAGGCCCGAGAATTGTTAAGTTTTCTAAAAATTCTCCTTAGCTCTATTTTCCATAATTCTCTTGATCTCTTTTCGATTACTTCAAGCAAACGGCGTTGAACTTCCAGGTTATTCTTAATATGAAACTCGAAAAAATTTTGTTTGCAATTTATGGAGTTACACAGAATATAGATCTTATTATCTATTATCTCGCCAAAAACATACTACGCTGAGAAAAAAATGGATTGAATAGGGTTGATTTGATCAAATGGTACTTTGCTGATTCAACCGTAACGTTTTCAGCCAAAATAAATAAAAAGTGTGGTCCAAACAGTTCGATAATTTTTAATAGTATGACGATGGTGAAAATATTCTTATAACATCAATAAGACCGTTTTTTTTTAATTTGGAGTATTAGATTTAAGTCCATTGAATATTAAATTCTGAAAAAAGTGTATGATTATGAATCCATGTAGTTGTTAGAAATAAATGTGCCATTAAAATAAAAACACAAATATACGCATAGTGTAACACATGATTCTGAAAAAAAATGTATGATTTTCAATTCGATTGCATTCCATTAGTTTCTAGTTTTGTTATGATTTTATATTCCGATGGCACTCGGCAGGTTCCAGTTTTCTTATGATCTTATATTTCGTAGGCACCCAAACGGATGTTATTAGATTAACTCTATTTTTGTTTGTTATTAGACTAAATTTTTGTCCAAGCTTACACACATTCCGAGTGTGTAATAACACGGCGAATGGAAACATTGCGCAAATGTTTTGATCATACTTCGTACATTTATTATAGGAGAATTACCAGGATATGAAAAAAGTTGTGGGACGTCTGAAAACGACTGTAGAAAAAATCCTCGAAGGCGGAGGTCAAAAAGCACAAGAGAGACACACGAACAAAGGAAAGTTATTACCACGCGCACGTATAGACGCTCTGCTGGACGATGGCTCACCATTTTTAGAATTTTCACAACTTGCGGGTTTCGGCATGTACGGCAAAGAGGAAGTTCCAGCTGGTGGTATAATCACGGGTCTTGGCCGAATCGGAGGGTAATAATCCCTACAAAATTTTAAATTTTCGAAAATAAACCGACAACAAATTACACAATACGATAGGCTTGATAATGTTCGTAGAGGTTAGTAGTGGAAGAATTTTTGAGTGTAGTAAAAAAAAATAGTTGTTTTTAAGCGAGTAAAATGAGCAAAATTTGTTCCGATGCACATTTTATGTGATCGCTTCCGGTTGTAGGTTTATACGATTACTACAAACGGTGGGATACGCTTGAAAATGTTCGTAGAGGTTAGTAGTGGAAGAATTTTTGAGTGTAGTAAAAAAAATAGTTGTTTTTAACCGAGTAAAATGAGCAAAATTTGATTCGGAGTACATTTTATGTGATCGCTTTTGGTTGAAAGTTTATACAATTACTACAAACGGTGGGACAGGCTTGAAAATATTCGTAGAGGTTAGTAGTGAAAGAATTTTTGATTGTAGTAAAAAAAAACAGTTGTTTTTAAGCGCGTAAATGGAGCAAAACTTGTTTCGAAGCATAGTATAGTAAAAACCGGAAGCGATCACATAAAATGTGCTCCGAAACAAATTTTGCTCATTTTACTCGCTTAAAAACAACTATTTTTTTACTACACTCAAAAATTCTTCCACTACTAACCTCTACGAACATTTTCAAGCCTATTCCACCGTTTGTAGTAATCGTATAAACCTTCAACCGGAAGCGATCACATAAAATGTGCTCCGAAACAAATTTTACTTATTTTACGCTCTTAAAAAAAACTATTTTTTTATTACACTCAAAAATTCTTCTACTACTAACCTCTACGAACATTTTCAAGCCTATTCCGCCGTTTGTAGTAATCATATAAACCTACAACCGGAAGCGATCACATAAAATGTGCTCCGGAACAAATTTTACTTATTTTACTCGCTTAAACCAATTATTTTTTTTTACTACACTCAAAAATTCTTCCACTTGTAACCTCTAGGAACGTTTCTGATGCAGTTCTGCCGTTCGTAGTACTTGTTTGGATCTTTAAACAGAAATTATCTCGGAAAAGTCATTTTCAAAAATTCAAATATTTTTTTAAATTTTTTCTATGTTACTACTAACGAAAAAAATTTCATTACAATCCACTACTAACGTTTTTCTATGAGAATCAACCGGAAAATTTCATTTTTTCATTTTGGGGGATAACGTTTTTTTTTTCGCTATATTTTTTTTTGGCGTTACTACCCAATAAACCCTAAATATAATAAATAAATAAAATATATTAAAAATAAAATAAATAAAAAATAAAATAAAATAAATAATAATAAAAAATAAAATAAATAAATTAAACCAATAAATAATACCCAATAAATATAAAATACCCAATGTAAAAATTCAATAAGTCTTTACGTGCATACGATTCTCCTATGCTCGTAGGGATAAGTGCCTGGAAACAGTCAATGTTCACGAATTAAGGCTGTATTATTGTCTAGATTGCTGTTTTCAGAGGTGATATTTAGAATAAAATAATTATAAAACTGTTTGAATTTTTTCTTTCAAATTTTTTTCACGTATTTATGGATTTTTTGAAAGCACGTACAAATTTTTGAGAAAATATTAAAAAATTTTATCTTTTTAATTTTGTACGATTAAGTAAAACGGTGTACGGAAAAAACTGATTGGCGACCAGCGTGCCGGACGTTCTATGCATCCGAAATATAAAAATCAAACGTATTCTTGTTTATACCAGAATCAGACAGAAAACACATTTTTCACAAAATGGCGGCATGCTAAACTTTGATTATTGATTTTTTCTATATTTTTTCTTCTTCTACCGGCCTTAGAGAAAAAAGTTACAATTATTTTGTCTCAATTCTGGTACCATTGCTGAAAAACCATCTACTGAAGATGTGTGCCAAATTTTAATTCAGCCGATTAACTGGTTATCGCAATATCGTGGTCGCCAGTTTGAAAAGCATATTTTTGAAAAAAACCTCTGAAGTTCTTTATAATTTTTTTTTTTTTCTTTTTCGAAAAAACTTTTCAAGTTTTCCTAAAGAATCAGGAAATATGTGTACAAGATTTCGGAAAGAAAACTCAAACAGTTTAAGATTTATTCTCTCCTAAAACTCATCTTGGAAACAGGATTCTAGACAACAATACGGCCTTGATTACTACCAAACTAGATAGTAAATAGCGTTCAAGTAGCAAATGTAAATTCATCTCCTATTTATGTGTGAGTACAAAAACTGTCAGCGCTTCATCTCGGATAGTTTAAATTCACCGATCTACCTTTCAATTAAGGGGGCACATCCCAGTATACGGCGGAAAAAATAGGTAAATGTTGGGAATTATTATCTCAAAAACTATTTGTCCGATTTCCTTCAAGTTTGTTTTATTCGAAAGTATAAATATTGAAGTATATTGACAAAATTTTTTTATAAATAGATATTGACTGGGAATGCTGCTATTGTGACCGGCATAAAACAGGTTACGGTTTGTTGTCTCCATGATTGCATACAGTCGGTTGATCTGGAAAAAAAATTTCGAAAAGATTCTTAAAATGTAATGTATAAAGCCTTTCGCATCGTAGGATTAAAAAAAAAAATCACATATTGGCACCAGATGGAAAATCGGAAATTTAAGTTAAGTATAAATGTAAATTTCAATCAGGCGTTATTTTGTAATTTTTTTTTTAATCCTCTAATGCGAAGGGCTTTATAGATTACATTTTAAGAATCTTTTCGAAATTTTTGTTTCAGATCAACCGACTGCATGCAGTCATGAGGACTGCAGACCGTGACATGTTTTACGCTGGCCACAATCAGGGTTGCAAATAATGCATTACTTTTTTAAATGCATTAGTGTTTTCATTAAACCATTAAATTTAATGGTTAATGCAATTGATTTCCATTAATTCATTAAATCAAATGTTTTAATGGAAATAATTTCCATTGAATCATTAAATTTAATGGTTTAATGGAAAATATTTCGATTGAGTCATTAAATTTAATGATTTAATGATTTAATGGAAAATATTTCCATTGAATAATTGAAATTAATGATCCAATGGAAATGATTTTCATTATGAATTGAAAAAGTAATAATTAATGCATTACTTTTTCATTAAAAAATTTGCAATCCTGGCCATAATAACAGCGCTCCCAGTCACTATATATTTATAAAATTTTCTTTGTCAATAGACCTCAATATTTATACTTTCGAATGAAACAAACTACGATGAAATGGGACAAATAGTTTTTGAAATAATAATTCCAAATATTTGCCTATTTTTTCCACCGTCTACTCGGATGTGCCCCCTTAAATATTATGCATTAAATACGAAGATATATGCAATTTCAAGGGTTGGATAACGCACACTTATGTCCTCGCTAATTATGTTGCACAATACAATACTGTCTCTGCGGGTTAATATTTGAATATTATAAATATTCGTTTATCATTATTACCAAGGAACGTCTGTCTCGTGGTGGCAAACGATGCGACAGTCAAGGGTGGTACTTATTATCCTATTACCGTGAAAAAACATTTGCGAGCACAAGAAGTGGCGAGAGAAAATCGTCTTCCGTGTATCTACTTGGTTGACAGCGGTGGTGCAAATTTGCCACGACAGGCTGATGTTTTTCCGGACAAGGAACATTTTGGTAGAATATTTTTTAATCAGGTAAACAAATTATTTAAAAAAAACGTACACAGTCGATTTTACAGTTTTACAGTGTCAAATGTATGTAATTAAAAATGATATTTCTTTACGGAGCTAGGCAAACATGAGTGCAGAAGGCATAGCACAAATAGCAGTGGTAATGGGAAGTTGCACAGCCGGAGGTGCTTATGTGCCAGCTATGGCTGACGAGAATATAATAGTCCGTAATCAAGGAACAATTTTTTTGGCTGGGCCGCCATTGGTAAAGGCCTCAACCGGTGAAATCGTCAGCGCCGAAGATTTAGGTGGCGCTGCAGTTCATTGTCGGTAAATATATTCATCATTTGGTTAAATATAAAATGATCTCAAATAAACTGCATAATTTCGTTTATAGCGCGTGCTATTGATACACTAAAAGAATTATAGTTGAAAAATTACTGATCGAAACCAATAAGACGAAATTTTGATGATTATCATTGAAATAAATATCAATTGTAATGAGATTACTATTGAATTTTCGTTTCATCGTAAGACATTTTTGGCGATTGACCAAATCACTAAACTGAACTAAATTTTCAATACTTCGATCATGAATTGAAAAATTACGTGGTGAAAGTAAAATTTAACCGTACGGAGTTGTTTTGCGTTTATAAAAAATTAAAAAAAAAAAAAAATGCCTATTTAATGCCGATTTCAATGTAGTCGAGAATATTTACCGACCGTCACAAATTTCATTGTACTGCAACGAAAACATTTAGGCAAACTGTAATAAATACATACTACACTTGAATTTGTTCGTCGATTCAGAATGTGTTCGATGTAGAGCCCATGACATTTCCAACACTTGAATTAATAAAGTTCAAACAGTAAACGTATTCATATAAGTAAAACGCCACCGTTAGTTAAAGTCTTATTTTCACTCTTAGAAAGGTGTGTTTCATTTTGAAAAATGTGTTTTACGGTATAATTCGCAAACTTGTGTATTCTTAAACCTAAACTTTTGGCCGTAACAATGCTCTGAATTTAACTTGGTAAATTCATTTGTTTAAGGAGGTTGGATCACGAAATCAAAATAATCAGAATTTGATAAAATTTGGTGATAACATTCTTTGGCTCCAAGTATACAAACACAATTTTTTTCAACATTTTTTACCACGTGGTTATCGAATAATTGAGCGTTGAATCGAAGTTCTTATGCACAAGATGTATAACTGTATATATGTAAACTCTATGCTTATACACGTGAACTTTAGTGTTCAATTACTCGAGAACTATGTGGTAGAAAAATCTAAAAAGATTTGTATTGTCATATATATTTTTAAAGAATACATTTACCAAATTTTATTAAATTCTTATCATTTTGAAATTTTTAATGTTTTTAACATGGTTTAGCATGACAAAATTGTATCGTCGCGATCCAACCTCCTTAAGCCGGAGTTACGAAGACAAATGAAACTTTTTACAAATTTTTATGCATCCGAATACTGGAAATACGAATAAATTCAAATCATTGGTAGGACTCAATTTTTGAATGTCTATTTTGGCTGTTTTTCCAATCAAAATCACGTTCCATAAGAATACATGGCAAATTACTAAAAATTGAAATAGACATAACTCTAGCAACCGTTTAGTGTAAATGGGACCGAAATTCTGATTATACCAAGGAAGTTAAGAGAACAATCTTACAATTTTCTATCGACTTTGTACTATTTCAAAAGTAGATCCAGCATATCCTTAATTGATAAAAAAAAATCATAAAGAGAAATAAATACATTTATTCACCTGTCCGTACGTGATGTCTCACATGAAAATTTTCACTGTAAATCTAAGCACAGAATTGACTCAATAATTTTTGCTGTTTATGCATAGAACATCGGGGGTCACTGATCATTCCGCGGTAGATGATGAGCACGCTCTTCATTTGGCACATCGTATCGTAAAAGGTCTCAATGCGAAGAATCCCTTGGACGTGATTGTTGATGATGAATATCAAGAGCCGGTGTACCCTGTAGACGAGATTTACGGAATAGTTGGTGCTAATCTCAAAAGGCCGTTTGACGTCAAAGAAATAATCGCAAGAGTGGTCGATGGATCGAGATTTAATGAATTCAAAGCTGAGTATGGTGATACTTTGGTTACCGGATTTGCCAGGATTCACGGCTATCCCGTGGGCATAGTTGCCAACAATGGAGTCCTCTTTTCTGAAAGTGCACTCAAAGGAGCTCATTTTGTGCAATTGTGTGCCCAAAGAAAGATTCCATTGGTTTTCCTTCAAAATATTACAGGTTCGTTCGCAATCGCTTGCAGACGATAAAATTAAGACGAAACCTTTTTTTTTTGTTCCTTATACATATTAGGAATTTTCATAATTTTCTCGTGCCTTTCAATCTGTCACAGAGTCAAAACTCAGACTGTTTTCAAGATATCGAAATGAAGATTCATAAGCAAAATCATCCAATGAATCCAAAAATAAACGCGATACGAATAAACATTTCAAGATACCACCACTCCCTTAATACTTGAGGGGATGGAAGAAAAGTTTCGGGCGCCGCTCAATGATAGGTGTCATTTTAAGGTGCAATTAAATTGTGACTTATATTTTTTGTACATTTTTTGGTTCCACAGGCCTGTGACTTTTGCAAACTCTGAAAACTCTGCCCCCCTTCCCCATCCATCCCTGTAATTATGTGACGGTGAAATCTGAAAATAATCATCAAAAGTTCTTCACTAGAACTTTGAACTAAAATTATTATAACCGGTGAATACATCAATTTTGAATTTGGGACAATAAAAAAGTTTTTTTTTAGTTTTTGATGCAATTAAGATAATATGGCTGCTTCACACTAGTCAAATGAGTGTTAAATTTTAAAAATACAGGTATGCACATTTCGATGCACTAATTAAATTAATTGAAGGTTTATGTGTATTGCGGCATGTTTTATTGACCTAAAAAAAAATTAATAACGATGGATTTGCGAAATCATCAACTGATAATTGCACAATTTGATGATGTCATACTTTCATCGAGATTTTTCAAAGAATAATCCAGATTTTTCAACCGATTTTAATGCACCACGTCTTAATTTGTTCCTCAAGAAATCCTCTACGAATTCACCGCGTATGTTTTTTTCTAAACTTGTTAATATGAAAATTACAGCAAATGGATTATGAACATTTTTTTAGCCAATTAAACAATTGGCTGCAACAATAAAACGATGAAACTCAGAAAAAAATCCACACGGTGAATTCGTAGAGGATCTCTTGAGAAACAAAATAAGACGTGGTGCATTAAAATCGCTTGAAAAATACGGATTATTCTTTGAAAAATCTCAATGAAAATATGACATCGTGGAATTTTGCATTTATCAGTTGAAGAGTTTGCCATTCTATTGTTATTAATATTTTTTTATGTTAATAAGGCATTCTGTAATACAAATTAATCATCAATTCATTTAATTAGTGCATTAAACTTTGCATAAATGCATTTTAAAAATTTATCACTCATTTGACTAGTCTGCATCAGCTATTTCACCTTAAGTTTTACTTTTTATATTTAAAGGTTTTATATTAAAAGGTCTATTAAAAGGTCCAACTCACATTTAACCACTATTTTTTAGGTTTCATGGTTGGAAAAGATGCAGAGGCTGGCGGAATAGCGAAAAACGGTGCAAAAATGGTAACAGCCGTAGCATGTGCTCAAGTGCCAAAAATCACTGTCATCATCGGAGGATCTCACGGCGCTGGAAACTATGGTTAACTGATCTTAAAATTACTATTAAAGGAGGCCACAACAAAGCGGAATACCTAAAAATGTTGAGATGTTTTTTTTTTTAATCCAGTACATGAATCATATGCTTACCCTGTTCAGCTTAGACACTGAATCAAAAAGCCGGTTGCTTGGAAAACAGCTCGTTGCAGAACAAGACATCGAGTATTTTCATCATTATTTACGTTGATAAACTTGGCGGAAGTTCGATTTTTGTTTTTGAGTTATGATTTACCTGTTGTATTAAATTTTTTCTTGCGTTCAATTAGCTCATAACAATATAATGAACCTGTGAGGATCACAATTCTGCCAGCACGTTTACGCTTCGTTCGTTGAACATTTTCCTCGCACAGCGCACGAATAACGAAAAAGAATTTTAAAAACATGAAAAATTGTCGAAATCGCGATACATTTTTCAGTTACGAATAAAACGAATAGAAAGCGTTTATTAAAATCAATGAAAATACAATAAATCGTACCCGCTTTGCCATGGTCTCCCCTATGTGCCTGCATTGTGCCTAATTTTTATAAGGATCTTTTGACAGGAATGTGTGGCAGAGCTTACTCACCAAGATTTCTTTACTCATGGCCGAATTCGAGAATATCAGTAATGGGAGGCGAACAAGCTGCCGGAGTATTGGCCCAAATAATGCGAGACCAGAGAGCTCGAGATGGAAAAGAATGGACGCATGAAGAGGAAGAAAAACTGAAAAATCCTTTAATAAAACAGTTCGAAGAAGAGGGTAGTCCGTATTATTCAAGCGCGCGGTAAGTAACGCTTATAATTTTATATTCATTATAATTATAATTATTTTACGATTTAAATTCTTTTCATTTTTTAACTCTTTGGTCATAGGCTTTGGGACGATGGAGTCATAGATCCTGTAGACACGAGGCGAGTCATCGGTCTTAGCTTAGCTGCATCCTTGAACGCGCCTATACCAGAAAGTAAATTCGGCGTCTTCAGAATGTGATTGTAGCATGTATTGTAGACATTCCATCGATTTAATCATATTTCACACAATTACAATAGTTTATGGCTTCCAGATGGATGCCGTGTAGAGTTTCAGCGTATTGCTGACGTTTCGCAAACGTTACAGTTTGCATCATCAGGGCTGAAAGTTCTGATACTGAAACTCCCTGGTCTCAGGTAGTCCTTATATACGCCTGGTCATCGTTTCGGATGACTGCACCAGTCAATCAGAGTATTTGATTGATCAGCTGGTCAATTAAAAAACTGGGAAAACGGTGTACCAGATTGGATAGACCTGGTAACCTCCGTCTCTGTTAAGGTTGTTCAAGTGACATCCGAAACGATGACCATGCCTATATAAGGGCTACCTGAGGCCAGGGAGCTTCAGTATCGGAGCTCTCAGCCCTGATGATACAAACTGTAACGTTTGCGAAACTTTGGCAATACGCTGAAACTCTACACACGGCATCCATTCAGAAGCCATAAACTATTGCAACAATAATGGCCGTGAAAGCCTCAAAACTATTTCACACATTTATTCACAGTCAAAAATTTTAATTCATCAAAACGATTTCAATACGTTCCGGTTTCACGAAAATTTGATAAATTCTCGTCATTTTTAAATTGTTACGAACGATATTAATCAACGATGTTCGATATTAATCATGCTAAAAATTTAATATCATATATCGCTTCAACAAAAAATTCTTCTACAAATAATCAGACAATTTCTTTCGTTTGGTTGAATTTTTTTTTTTTTTCTCGAGATACACGTAAATTGTTGACACATTTTTTGTAGACAGATTCAACATTGCTTTTAAGAGCTTTTATAAAGTACTGAACAAAGTCTCATAATTATACTTTCTTTACAACAATTTGGAAAGCGGAAACTAAAAATAAAGGAAAGTCTAAGAAAAACAAATCGTGAACATTCAGGAAAATAAAAAAATGCTTATCAAATGATGAAAAATCAAGTTGTTTTATTATTAGTAGAAGTAATTTTTATTTATGTAATTTATTAGTACTTTTTTTTTTTTTGTAATTCTGATCAAATAAAATTGTTGGCTGTGCATGTGTGCGTAAAACCTTCATAAATATACATATTTTTTTAATTGTCTTCTAAAGATTTTTATTTTTATATACTATTTTTGAGAGATTTATATGTATAACGAGTATTCAGAAAAATAATTTCATAAATCAATACATTCCACGTTAAAATTGATTGATTTGTTCTGTTTATTGCCATCGATCTTACACGTGCGCGAGTCCATCCTCATATCCAAAGAATACCCGTGAATCATCGATATAATTGAGATTAGACGGTATATTCGATCGAATTATTACGTATTAATTGTTACATTGTCGTACGACTAGGTCCTCGGATCTCTCCGCGCGCAAAGGCCAAATGTCTTTATATAAAAAATTCATTTTTTGGAGACAAAAAAAAATGGCGGTCGCAGTGCGCAGAGATCCTTGAATATCTGCTCGATTCGCTTCGTTATATAGTACAACGTTATTATATAAACTGACGAATCATCTTTTCATTCATTTTATCAGTTTTTTTTTTTTTTTTTTTGCAAAACCATCATCGAATATTCGATATTAGGGTGAAAATCAAAACGAAAAAATTATAATATAATTTGCCTCGTGTTTCACGTCTTCTGCTCCTCGTGTAAGGGAACAACACCGAATATCGGATACTCGCCTATGTCGTTTTTCAATCAACGCCATTCAAGGGCTGCGCTACTAATCATTATAATAAAATGGCAGCACTGCAGCGGTTTTATCAAACTATCTGTAAAAATGGCCAACTAACAACGAAGAAGCTCTTATGACGAAAATTCATTTTTGTTCTACAAAAGTGAATATTTCGGGAAAGTAATTCCTTATTGATGTTTTGTTCTTCTTCCGCTTGGTTTGCTTCGACGTTATTTTCACATTATAACGTTTATTGCGTAAAAAAATCACATGATTCTCGTAGCCTTTTTTATTTTCTTAGTATATTCGTGAATTTCTTATATTGACGAAAATTTGCCTCGTTCGATGAGCCATTTATCCGTATCTTTCGATGCAATAGTTACTATTTTCACTTTAGAGACTCGAAGTGTTTCGACGCAACTTAGGGTAAGCCAAATTTTACTTGACTACGAAAATTTGAGTAAACATTAGTCCAATTTATCGAAATGTATCCAATATTCGGTGCTCTTTCCCCAATGTTTTCAATTCGATTTGGCATTACGTAAGTAGCTTGAAGTTACGGGTCGCTTTTTTTGTTTTTTTTTTTAATTCGGTGTTATTGTCAGTAGCTATTTTTAGCTTAATAATATGTCAATAGGCAGAGCAAGGCGAGAAAACAATTGGTAGCATAAGCGAGGCTTGCGGTTTGCGACCCACTCTTCGAGAACAATTCTTCCTTATAAATAAATTGTTCTCTAATTTCTTCGCCGATAACAGATCGCTCGTTGGTCCGATTTTTTCCTTTCCTGATGAATTCCGAGAGTGCTGCAAATGATGACACGTAAGCATGTAACCATTTCGAAAGGGATTGATGGAAACGAAGGATCAGCATTTAAATGATCTCGGTAGCTCACCTTGGTCTTCCATTTCATCACCTTGAAAATCTACTTTAATAAACGTTGACATTGTTACTTCAAACACTCTGTTCGTCTCGGGTCCGGACATGGATATGGCTCGTCTTTTTCGTCCAAATCCGATATGGCCGTTGCTGCATTCGATCTGCAAAATTAAAAATAATTTTAACTTTAGACTGTGGAAAGTTTTCCCTGAATATTATTTCTATCTGAGTAATCAGCATTTCGCTTTGAGCGGTGGATTTTATCCATTTTATCTTTCAAAAGAAATCCTTTCGGCTAATAACGCCTGACGATGGATGAAAACACTTACCCCTTGACATTTATCAAGACAAACGTTGACAGTACCCCGGAATTGAACATACGTGCTTTCTGGAAACTTGAAAGCCCGAAATTTGGCGGTGAGAAAATCACCGTCTACCGTGTTAAAGTTTTCAAAAAGGTATGGATCCACTGAACACCTAAAACAATCATGAAGGATCGTTACAAAAAGACATAAATGGGGGGTGCTTCTTTGGATACAACGTTGATAAGATTACCCATTAAATATAATCGTTTCCTCCTGGGATTTGGTGTCGGTGACTTGCATATAAGTAACAAGGAGTCCGTAGATCGGTGAAGACCGTTCGTCCAAAAATATTTCCATTTGCAACGGAGTGCCAGGACTTACGTTGAGTTCGCCAGTAACTAGAGTTCCTCCCTGTCTGACGCCTACACCCAAATTCGGTATCGGTGCTGACCCAGTTATTTCACCAATATCGATAGTTCTGTAAAAAAAAACAAAAAAAATGAAAGCAAGAAAAATAACAGAAGTGAAATCCTCAACCATAGAAAAAACGAGCATAATCATAAATCGCATTAGGGACATCAAAGTAGTTATAGACTCGTTCGTAAATATCCAAGAGATTACCAAGACCGTTGTTAAGCGAAAAAACAAAACCCACGCACCACGGCATCGAAACCACTCGACGAGCAGTCACGTTAAACTGGAACGTTTTAATAAATCATAGTCTCGCGTGTTCGGTGAGCATAACGAATGAAAGCCTGGTACGCTGAGAACTTATGGCATAAAATACCATTAAATTTATCATAATGTCTAATATGCTTTGCACTTCAATGTCAATAATTTCAAGTCATTGTGTGTATGAGAAATCAAATATACATGCGGATAAAATTTAAAAAAAGTTCCCAGCAATTGTACCAGTCACATATTCATCACAATAACAGAACTATGCTCAATTTACCCGAATCTCAATATTAAAGAAATGACCCCGATTACCAGCTTCGTCACATTCAAGAAATAAGGAAGAGTAGATGACCCAAAGTTAACAAGAACATGCACACGCAGAAATAAAGTCTGTCGAAACAAAAAAAAAGTATGAAAAAAAACGGTTGATCCAATGAAATCTGTTATTGCGACGTGCCACCATTGCAATGCTGTAAATTACTGGAATGTGACTGAATCCAACACTTTTGTCTTCGACATTATATGCAGGTCATGTGTAGCACAATTGCATGATTGTTTTAGCATATTCGTACGCATGAAATGTACGAATTGAAAATAAGAGACACTGAGAAAAAAACTTTGTTGACCGAAACAAATTTCGTTTCTCTCAACCAAAATATTTAGTTCGATACGAGCAAGAGAATATTTTTCAAACAAGTTATTGACCGAACCATCAAAACTTTGGTGCAGCCAAACAAATTAATGTTAATGCGACAAAATATCATCCAAATAAACTAATTCATTTATTCGCCCCAACGGTTACCATTTAGTCAATTTGGTAATTGAGATTCAAACAAATATTTTATTAAAGCAACTAAAAAGTATGCGTAAGCAAATAAATGGTACCAGTTGTTCGAACAAAATCATTTGGCTCCGGTGATTTAGTTGATTCATCTACAAGAAATTTTCATGATTTAGTTGAATAAACTAAATCATTTGCTATTCAATAAAAAAATTGCTGGATCCACCAATTTTTCGTTCAACAAAATGGAATCAGTTCGATGAACAAATTTTTTTTCTCAGTCCACATTTTGTTGAAACTTGATGTTTAATGTTGCTCAATCAATTATTCGGTTTTCTGAGCACATAAAACCTTTCAATAACTTCTATTTATGATTAATTCAAATCTGCAAAGGAATCCAAGCGGCTTTTCATAAATAAATATAAATAAACAAAAATGAAGGATGCATAAGCGTTGAACCTACAAAAAAAGAGTTAAAGACCGTGAAAACATCTTTGATGGTGGTCCCCATATAAAACAAGTATACACGTATGTATAGCTGATTAAGTGCATTCGTGCGAGTTTGCTTACGCTACCGGTCAATTTAGCAAGTATTCCGATGCGTATACCGCGAGCCGAACGATTTTTTCTTCGTACGCGCGAGCGGCGTTTGTGAAATCGTTGGTCGAGCATCGTTAAGCCTCGCTCTCATGCGTGACGAGCTGCCTTATGTACATGAGCTCATCAATAGACTCTGATTTATGCAATATATACATCTTCAAATCGGGTAAGACCTTTCCAACTATTTAGATTACAATAAGAAGTATATCTATCCGTCAGAAAAAATGCTCGCTGCAAATTCATGAACTCGTGCCTCTGAAATTTAATTCCTCACTGGATCAACCTGGGTCAATTTCGTGCAGGTCGATTTGAGGATCACGTGCGTTAGCCAACATATACCAGTGAAAATATGGTCAAACAAATTATTTCCAAAATTTTCTTCTGTAACTTTACTAGTATTAGAACGAAACAATCCTCATGTTTCTTTTATGTTCGTTTTTTATTCGTTATGTTGATGAAATTTCCACCAAACAAAAATAATCTGGCCATAACTTTTGAAGGTCACAAAATAGGTTGACCCCGTCGCAGAGTTTTTGGAACTTACTCGGTTTCCTGAAATCCTGCGGGAAGAACGCTTCTCCTCGAAGCAGTATGGTTGAACGTTCTATCAGACTGAAGAAGAAGCTCTGTGACGATACATTTTACCGTAAATATGCTCTTACTCGATGCCGAAGGTTCTTCAACTACGATCCGATGGTAATACACTTTCTGACCCTGCGCAAACATTTCGAGTTAACTCCGCATCGATCTACATAACAACGGGAATCGTGGTTACTGATCGAAGAAAACGATCATATTTAATTTAATTTTGTAATTTAATAGTTTGTAAAAACGCACGTGCCAACACCCAGAAAATAGTTCTATTTAGATCTACTAGGATCGTTTATTCGAATTTTTTTAAATTTTAATTAACAAAATTTCTATTTGCTTCAGCTAGAAAGCTTTAATTAAATCAAATAGATAATGCTATTTGGATCCGTTTATTCGAGTACCCACGTTAAAGCTTCTCGCTCTGGCCACCACGTGGCGCAGAGCGTCGAGGCATTTCTCACATACGAATTGCGCTCCGGATGTGCATAAATTGCGGGAACCAAAGTAGTTTTATTATTCTGACTGACTATATCTAAGAAGTCAAACGTTGATAAGATACAAATAATAATATAAATATTATTTTTATTTCAACTTCATATTGGTTTAATTTTAAAGGTAAAAGTATGTCCGATTTTAAAATATATATTGAATTTTTCATTAATCAAGAATATAAAAATAGTGATCAAAAAAAAAAAATTTTTAAATTAAATAGGCCTCTATTTGGCTGTAAGACAAGGAAAAAAATTTGATTTAACTAGATCCTAGTTAAATAAACTAGACGTTTTTTCTGGGTGAAACTAAAACGTGTATTGACGTGTATTTGGATGCTCATAATTTTCAAATTCTGGCAAATTGAAATTTGCCAGAGTTAAAATTTTGGGCAAAGAAACCAATATTTGTGGTTGTAGTCAATCTTAAACATTTTTTAAGATAAAACAGTTCTGAAACAATTCACGTGTAATCGAAGAAATGGACAAATTGAAGCGTTAAACAACGTATTGACATCGAAAAGTGACGTTTGCAACGCCTTCAAGGGTATTGATTTTTGGCAAATCGCTAGGTGTAGAATGCTATTTGTATAATATTTTTCGTTGCGAGCCTTCGCGCAAAAAATATTCAAGGCTTACAGTGTTAATGTTGCCTTTAGAGGACGGGACTGGTCCCTTTAGGGACCACCTGTTTGGTCGGACACTCGTCCTGAGTTATACATTCGATTTATATATGAATTACACGATTTGAAAGAGGTCGATTTGCACTGAAAATTTCCCGTCCTCTAAGGGTTAAGATTATCAATAATACGTTTTAGATTATTTCATATGGAAGCGAATAAGTGTATTCGTACCGTCATTTTATTGACTACCCTGGCGATTCCACACCTCGACATGTTTTTCTCGTCGAGAGCGAGTCTGAAGGTGGCGACTCCGTCGCTCAAAGTGGGTTTACATGCTTCGTCTGGAAAGTAATGAAAATAAATAACGGTTTCGGACAAAAAAAAGTCTTTATTAGCGATAAACCTTAGATTAACATAAAAAAAAAATATTGTAAAGCGGTTGAGTTAGAAAATGTGAGAATTGGGAGAGGGGACAAGGGGAAAGATGAAGGTATAAGATCGGTGGCACGGTAACCCAGGCGCGGCATGTAGAACGTGGAAAGCAGCGCGCCATTAAGGCTGCACGGCTGAGCCGTTCAAAATGCCTTCAGGGTATCTCCCTCCCCCTTTTCCCCCTCGCGCTTTGATACATACTCGAGCGAATAGACAAGCGTAGGAAGCCGTGCATCGAGCCAATTATAGGAATCATCGTTATGAACACGAATAAAATTGCTAGACTGTAGAAATGAAAAAGAAATCTAGTGACCCTACCAACTATTTTTTTACGCCTCCAAGCATCTGCGTGCGAGTTTATATATATTTATATATATTTAATTGCCAGGACTTACCTGGATAATCCTTCAATTGCTGAAGATATATACTAGCATCCGGAGTACTCCTGACGATGTCTACTTCCATGAGATCCTGCGAGCATCGCACTTTGCTCTGTACTGAAACAATAAGCAAAATTTCTGGATTATAACTAAAAATGTTTTACAGAGAGGCAGTAGCACAGTGGTAACGTGCGCGGCTCACGACCAGCGAGTCTGGGTTCGATTCTCGGTGACACCAATGGAATTTTTCTGTTTTTTTCTGCGTTCTCGGTGGTTCAGAACCCACTTAAAAAAAATGTAAGTCTATAGGTAAGGCCAGTGCCTTGGTTAGCGGTGTTCGAAAAATAAGATAAGGGCGTCTCTCTGGTGTGGATTCCTCTGGCCATAGTCCCATCGGATGAAAGCTAAATGGAATAAGACGTAGCTCCAGCTATAGAATGTACGAACCACAAAGCTATTCCGATGTTGACATCTAGCGCGACAAGCTTCGATCAGGAGAATCATACCAGAGATAAACGACTAGAGAGAGCCGCGGGTAGAAGTGGTTGAGGAAGAAAGAGTGGGGTAAAACCCTTCGGCGACGCAGGCGGTTAAAATACCAACCAATACCGATGATCAAGGATACTTCAGATATAAAACCGCAGGTTAGATCAAAGAGCATGATACTTCAAACACTTTTGAATATCTATGCCTGGCGCATATACTAAGGACGAATGACACTCTTTTTAAAATAAAGAGATCAAGCTCATATTTATACAGACGTTGCATCTTAGCATTCCAAATGTCTGTGTAAGATTTGGGATTGTTTGTCTGTTTTAATGTTATTAATTTTTCCATTTTGCATGTGTTTTTATGGAGATTGACACATTATCAAACATACGCAATCGGAACGTAAATAAAAAATAAAGAAAAAATTCGGAAAAAAATACAGTCTATAGGAAAAATATTGACGAAGCTCAGTGTCAAGTTTCAAGATGATTCACTATACCGTTTTTCAGAAAAAAATTGATAACTGCAATTTTTTCGAAAATGTACTTGTCCCAATTCGCTACCGCGAATCTAAATCAACATACAATTAAGGAGGTTCTATCGTTTCTCATGTAAAAATTATTTTCCAACTTTACACAATAAAATTTTGTAAATAGAAAGCTTAAGACAGTATTAAAATTCTGGCGGAATATGCCGATGATTCACCGTCTCAAAACTGAGATATTTATTGTTGAAGTTCACAATTTTTTGAAAGCTTCCATAAGAGCCCATGTTAAACTTGTAATTTTCAACAATGAATATCTCGATTACCAGGCGGTGAAACCTCTCCAAATTTTTTACACATAATTAAATGCTGTTCGAAAAGATTCACGCCAAATTTCAATACATTAACTTGGAATAATCAAATAAAATTTATTATTTTTGAGCCTTAACTTTTGGTGGAAGCCTAATTTCAATAAAACAATTGATATCAATGATGATAGCTATTTCCCGAATCTTATTTTGCCAAGATCATCATTTTCCATAAAGACACATATCAATGAGAAATAAAATCGTGTTGTGAGTAAGCAACCACCACTTCAAGAACGGTGAACGAACTACCACACAAATATCGATGCATACGTAGTCGCATACCCTGAAACTTGTCAAACTTATCGGTGTATTTCAAAAATATTGTCTACCCTCACAAGCAAAAAATACGTCACATCACAAAAACATTTCGTGAATTATTTAAGATAATGTATGGTCGTTGCACACATCTCGACCTTGGAAGCAAAACACCCACGTTCTCTTTCGTGCTCATCTACTATTTTCTCGACGTCAGCCGAGTGACGAGTAGATGTATACTTTCACTGTGAAAGAACGGAGTAATGTTTGAGCCTCGTAAGAGTGTGTCCTTCAAGAAGAATATCATGGGAAAGACCTCTGGAGGACATTTCTATTTTTTCTCTTGTATTTTCCACCTCGACCGTAGCATTTCAGAATGCTGGCGTATGTTTGTTTGATTTTTTTCATTTTTATCACAGTAGCCCCATCACAGGCTTCGCGTGCATGAATGTTTTCAAGTGACAAGCAATTTTTTTATTTTTTTATGGTGGATTTCCATTCCCCTCCCTCTGGTCTGCTGTTTTTCAGGTGTTCCATTTTGCCCTGGTCTCTCCTAGCTTATCAGAGGCTTTACTATAAGAAATTTTATTACCTATAGATCGATCTTAAGAGTTTTACTCCGAGAAGCACCATTCAGACAACGTTTATGCTATAAATGAAAATTCGTTATTACCGACGTTATTATAACCCACGGAATCGTACTGGTTTTATTGACCGGATAATCATGCAGGCTGAACAATTCAAATTGCCTGACCTATGGATAATCTTGCAGTGTTGTAAAAGCACTTTGAGTAGCATTTTAGCCCATCATTTTTTACGCTTTATAACGGTTACAATAATTACCAAACTATTCGAATACACATTTACAAAAATTTAAGAATTGGAGAAAAACGATTATATAAAAAAGTTCGAACGTTATCTTGAAAAAAATATTTGAATAAAAGCCAAGATAAATTATGATATTACTCAATTCCAAAACGAGCTGAAGAAAATCCTGTTCATCCACAGCCCGATCAGAAACTTAAAGTGAACACATAGTTTTTTTATGGGCCAATACGTTATACTCTTCCAAAGTTCACCGAACAAAAAAACGTGTTTCCAAATGAATTCCAAACCGATATAAGCACTAGTCTTTGATAAAATCGACAATTACGCTGTTAAATTGTTACCAATGAAGGTTCCACCTACTAACAATTTATTCGACCGCATATAAAGAGTTCTACATTTTTGAGCATGATCAATCATAGACGAAACTTAAAAAAAATTGTTAGTCGTAATAAGTCTACGTATGAAAATTGACAGAGTTATCAACAAATATTATATTTTCTTTACCCTTTCCTATCGATCGAGCAACGTTCTCTACGTAACCGTCAATAAATGAGTGTAGCGGTGTCGTGGATAATTAATCTAAACTAGTATAATTACTACGTTTTATTATAAAACAAAAATTTGTAATTTTATTGTGAAGTTTCATTGTGAGTTTTATGAAACGTTCATTATCTAATAATTTTTTCCAAAGTAGCATCACCAGAAATTAGAAGACGTTCGTATGTTTGTACGAAATATAATACGAAAAAATATGAAGAATAAAGAGATTCGATGCACATATGTACTTCGTAAAGTTTGAATTTCTT
>OZ022419.1:9402332-9485579 GCA_963989365.1 Rhimphoctona megacephalus
TTTAAACGAATCTCTCGCGATATGTTTTTATGATTTCACAGAGCATGGAGCAAACTGATCATATATTCGACGCTCATGAATCCTTTGCACCGGATTTTCTTCAACGCGATATATAATATCTAGTCCAAGAGAGAAAAAAAGAGTATAAACGTTTACGACCCTCGGCATCCCGGATAACGATGTACCGTTAAATTGAATACTACTTTTCGGTGATCCCAGCTCGATTAAATGTTTATTAATCGCAACGAGATTGCGGTTGCAAGAGCGAACGAATCATCGATCTCTTCCGCCTCGTCGCAGCGTCCTTTTTACATTGCTCTATTTGCACTAATTTCGCGCTAGCTAGACTAAAGCATCGATGCGGAACATTTGTAAAGAGACGAGATTCGTTCCGGCGCGATGTATACTCGTGCGAGTATCCGACGTCACGTGTTTCTATGCTTTGTAAATCCTATGGAACTAATACTGTACTTCTTCTTCTTGTCCCAGCAACGAATAGACTAGACAAAAGGGCTTGGTTCGAGGAAACAATTAAATATCTCAATCAGATAAAAGAGAAGGGAGTTGTTTATACTCTGGAAAATATATTCGGTGTTTCCATGTTCAAGTGACGCCTTGTTGTATCGCATACCGGAAGCGTCGTTGGCTGCTGAGCATAGAGGCATATAAGTATGGCAGATAGATATACACTGTTTAGCTTTTATCGTATATCGAACTCGAAATTGAAGGTTCCTTCTAAATTATATGCATTCAGCTATATAATTATTTATTGTTATGCACATCTGCCTTCCGTTCAATTCTGGAAATTCGTGATCACGATCATTACGAATATTACAAGGTGAACTATTTAATTGGATCACTGCAACGATGTAACGGCACAATTTAAGTATTATCGATGACTTCTGAACCGTTAGAAAATTAACTCCAAACATTTCAGACGAATTTATTTGATACACATTATTCTTCATCCGCTGTATCAAGCTCAAAATATATTTAGAGAATGAACCTTATTTTCATTTAAAAAAAATCGTAAATAACAGGCTTTGTTATATCGTTGCCATAATAATCAGTATCATTCGCCAACTAATTATGGCTTAAAGGGCAGAATTTCTAGAGTTAAAAAATACTATATTTGGGGGGCAACTCATGCAGCCAAAAAATTGACAAAAAATATTTCGGTTCGGGTTATCATTCGATTTCGAGGACTCGTCACCTGGCGTGAAGGGGCACACAAAATCTTTTTCTCATCTCCTTGAAACATTGAGATAATGGTATATTGAGACTTTTTTTTGTTTGAGTCTCTCTTCGGGTTTATTAGATTTGTTGGCACAATATTAGCACTATAAAGTTTATATCGATTTCTTGAAAACTGTAATAGGTATGACCCTGTATCAGCCGGACGAACACTGGAATTATAAAAGTTTCTAGCATGTTTGCGGAATCCTAAAAATTGTTGCTTAAAAAGGTTGTATCGTTTTTCATGTAAAAATTATTTTCCAACTTTACACAATAAAATTTTGTAAATAGAAAGCTTAAGACAGTATTACACTTCTGGCGGAATATGCCGATGATTCATAGTCTCAAAATTGAGATATTTATTGTTGAAGTTCGCAATTTTTTGAAAGCTTCCATAAGAGCCCGTGTTAAACTTGTCATTTTCAACAATGAATATCTCGATCACCAGGCGGTGAAACCTCTCCAAATTTTTCACACATAATTAAATGCTGTTCAAGAAGATTCACGCCAAATTTCAATACATTAACTTGGAATAATCAAATATAATGTATTTTTCGTATGATGTCATATAAATATCGATACAACCTCTTTAAACGAAAATGTAAATGGAATAGTAAAATCAAGAGTGAAAAATGTCAGGAACCATAATAATGGGGGCTACATTCACGCAGAAAAAACGCTCTCGGTGTATTTTTGTGGCTTTTGTATTATTGTAGAGGATACAGATGGAGTTAGTGTCGTAACTGAAACTTGATCGAAAGGCGTCTCAGTATTGCAAAGTAAGGGAGACCGGGGCTAGTTGGGTATTGGGGTGAGTTGACTAACACGCAATAACATCCAAACCACGTGATGTAAACATACGCGCGTTTGTTATTATGTTGATTGTAACCTCTCGCTCATTCATGCGTCTCAATACGTTGGAGCGACACGTAGTTTAGGAGCAGTAAAAGATTTTCGAAAGTCCAAGTACCAAAGTAAATTTTTTCGTTAATCTTTTCTATATCTTCCTGCCTCGAACATTTTTCCAATTGTTACACTTGTTCACTATATAAAAGTACATATTTTGAACTAAAGTTTTGCATAATAATTTTTTTCCAATTATTATTATAATTCACGTGTAGTGCATTTTGTTTCTAAAAAAATGGGGCAGGGTAAGTAGGCCAACGTTGGTATGGGGTTGGTTGACACATGTGTAAACTGCAATTCTGATTACGACGACGAGGAAACTGGCGAAGATAATTAAATACTTCTTTTTTTCCACAATTATCACCAAAAATAACCTTTAAGTTCATTCATGTAAACATTTGTGTTAATTTTTTGAATTATTAAATGAATAATATTGGTATAACCATCCGTTTTTTTTATTCATTCGTAGAGATTATCAGATAAAATTAATTGCCCTAATTAATTTATAAATTGTAGTAATTAACAGATAACAATCGTACTATAGTCAACTTGCCCCATACCTTGAGTCAACTTACCCCGACACTGGGGTTGGTTGACACAAAAACGGATTTTCAAAAAACCGATTAAACAACCCACTTAGTATTTCTTAAAAAATCTTAAATAAGTATCTGAGATAGTGGAAGAATGCTTCTATTCAGAACAACAATTTGTTTTTCGAAATATTGTTCAGTTTCTTTTTTACAAGCAATAGAATAAAAAGTTGGCCAACTAGCCCCGGTCTCCCCTATCGTCCCAGAGGCAAGTTAGTGGAAATGGTTTCTCAGGTAGGAACATAAGTGCTCGTGACAACACGCTTGTTGTTATGTGTTGCAGAGTCGAGCGAAACCCCTCGGGGCCATCGTTGTATCCCTCTGGTAAAGCTCGTAAGAGTTGTTCGACTACGATCTTTCTGTCATATTTTGTCACCAAAGCAAACCGATACTTTTAAATCGGTACAAAACCAAATTTCTAACCTTAAACGGTTTATTTTTAGATGCAACTCTTGCTTTAAATAAGTTTATTTGGCGTTTTAGAAACGCCAAATAAACTAACGCCAAACAATAAAAGAATAGTTTTTTTTGTCTACGACATATAATTTTTATTTTAATGTACAGTTTCCAACAGTCTGCGGAGTATAAAGCATCTTGGATTCTATATATTAAGGATGTTGAGTCCCTAAACGCAAATGATGATATAAATCTGAAAATTTGGTATGTTTTTGTGTTAACTATTTAAGAGATCGTGTAAAAATTTTACGACGTTTAAGAAGCTCGTTATTGGACAATTAACATTAACAACGAAAAACAAATTAAATGTAGTTTTATGGAAACTGGTATAACTTTGCGATAATTTTTTGTTTTCGACCTCCCAATTTTTTAATATTTACAATATACTGAAAGCAACGGAAACCAAACGAAGTTTATTGATAAATATTTTTGTTTATTGGTTTAAAAAATTGTTCTTAACAAAATGTTAATTTTTTAATAACGAGCTTCTTAATCGTCTTGAAATTTTGACACGACCTCTTGAATATTTCATATGAAAACATATCAAATTTTCAGAATTTTATCATCATTTTTTATTTCAACCCTTAAGGAGGTTGAAGTAATGATGATAGAATTCTGAAAATTTGGTATGTTTTTACATGAAGTATCCAGGAGGTCGTGTCAAAATTTCACAATGATTAAGAAGCTATTTATTGAACTATTAACATTAATAAGTTTCATAGGGACTCAACATCCTTAACTGCATCTAAACTTCACCTTTTTACATTTTATAAGGCTTATTATGAGGCGAGATGTCTTCTCAGGGAAAAAATGAGAATATCGCGTAGGAAATCTTGTAAACAATTTCAAATTTTATTTTACTTTTGGCATCGAATATTTTTTCAAAGATATAAAATGGGGAATTGTTTTGATGTTCTGAAGAGTTGCTTCAGAGACAAAACAATATAATTGTTTTTGAACTCTAGAAATATTGAAATGATTGTAATTTGAAGTTTTCGAATTCATGCAATTTAATGCGACCCCTTCTGGAATGCATTTTAGAAAATTTAAAATGGTACAAAAAATCAACGTTAGTGTTAAAAAAATTTAATCTCTTTTTCATGTTTTTGAACCGTATGGTGATCGTAAGTTTTCCTTGTCGCATAAAACATCAAGATGAAATATTACACCGATCGTAAAACTCATTCTATTCATAAGGAATGGCAAGATATCGGTGCTCATATATAAATGAATCACATGCCTAAATCCGTAAGTACTTGCGTCACATGTACAAATATAGCAGACATCTGTGCTTACTTTTTCGGTGAACAAAATTACGCAATTCAAACACGAATAGGGTCACGCGATTTCCGCACTTTTCTCCAACTATGCTCATATCAGAATTGATCACCATTTATAAATATTTCGTTGAGGGGGGATTCATTGTAGTAAATAATGTCCAAAGCGTTGTGAAAATCTATAGTGCACGAAATTTTAAATAATGTTTAAAAATTAATGCTACTTGTACAAACTTCAAAAAATTTGAGATGCACTAGTTGGTTTTTACGTAAATAAAAATTTCTCATTTCCATATTCTAAGAATGGTATTATGTGATATTATATGCTTAGAAAACTCAAGAAAATATATGAAAAAATTACCTTCATCATTTTTGCTCCTGAAAAAATAAGCACAAATAATATTTCTTTTCTCTCACATATACAGGATGGACAAAATTTGCGAACTGCAGATTATATTTTAACGTGTTTTCAGCACACGTTCGAAACACTCTGGGAATAAGCACTGGATCGTACTCGACCGGTTTTGTTCTCAAATTCAAATTACCCTGCTCCCTCATAATTTAAGCATTTTCGCATTTTTTTCTCACCGAGAAAGCACATCGTTCCCAATTCGGCACCAGCGCGAGATAAGCTTCCTTAGATGAGGCATGTAATAAGGAAGTAATGTACACATTGTAATTTATACTTAATTTTTTTTATTACAACACCGTTGGAATGCACACAAAATATTTTTCTTATTCGTCGGTGTCTTAATTCTCTAAGTATTCAACATTTTTTTTGCAGATTAAGTTTTGAGTGCGGCAAACAAGCGGTTATAATTTCGAGCTCTTCTAAATGAAAAAAAAAAATCGTTTTGCAAACTTTAGTATCGCCCTCCATTGCCTGTTATATAATCCTACAGTATGGGGCTTCCTTGGTTACATTTTAGGGCTACGTTAAGATGTTGCAAGATATCAAAGATTATTTGATTCTTTGCATCCGTATTGAGTGTCTGATTTTCAAAAACAGCATGATCAAGAAATCTCGTCCCTACTCTCATCTACCTCACAAAATGGACTGATATCTTCACCTTCTTTCACCCTGGGTTCGCCTTTGAGGAGATATCACCTTAAATCCATTTTGAAAAAGGCAATCCTGGGTCGAACAAAGCCAACGTCGAAAGCCAAGAGTTATTCGAGCGACAAAAATTATAAAGATATGAGTACGCGCCATATGACATCTCCCGTCATCAAATGAACAAAAAATCAAAGCCATTCATATAGTATCAGTGTGGAAGTCAGTGTATAGGAATGAGACTGAAAATAATTGTTAAAGGCTTAAATTGTCCAGAAAAGTCTTAATAATATATTTTATGGCTTATTCGTGTCAGTTCTCGGGAAATTATTATTCATTACAATCTTGCAGGGTCAGGATTGAATTTATTGATTTTCGAGTTTTGAAATTGTTCGAAAGTATTGCATTAGTAGAAAAATTTCTCCATATTTTCAGGATTTCAACACAAATTTACATGGTTGTAGCTAATCAAAGTATACACCCCGATCAAGTACTTGTGATCGAAGGATAGTTTCTGACACAAGGTAAAGGCGAGCAAAGTGGGACACCTCCGTGAAAAAAAAATAAGAAATGTTATCACTTAAAAACTTAAACATGATCATCGGACTAACACGAGAACACAACCAACAGTAGTGTTAGCATGTTTCAAAGCTTTTAGTAATTCAATGAGGCTTCCGAATTATTATTCATTTCATTTATTAATTTTGTTGTTTTTAATATTTGACAAAATTAATTTAGAAAATAAACTGTATTAATTGTAAGTTAACGGACCGACAGCGATCTCACGAGTTAAGCACCCTCGGGCAAGACCAATACTTGGTTGGGTGATCGCTTAGCCATGCACTGACTCGCGCATCAATCACTGAGTGGGAGGCAGTTTTTCTGAGTTTCCGATGGTGTTAAGGGGCCAGTCCACTTTGAAAATTTCAAAAAATCGATTTTTTTTTTACTGTTTTCGAAAGTACATACATTTAGAAATATTGTGTCAAAATTTTATGAAAATTCGAGCTCTCTAAGTATTTTTTTTTTTTTTACCTGAACGTCAGGACCTCATTTCGTCTACTTGAGCGTATAAACTTCAAACGCGTTTTTCTCGAAACAACGTTTTCAAAATCTAGCTCCATCGTATCTCTAAAACTAATAAACCGATTCTCTTGAAATTTGAACCACATATTATAAACATGATTCGCAACAAGATGACCCTCGATGGTTTTAAAATTTTGATTTGTACTCTTTTTTTTGTGAAAAACTGCGAAAAAAACGCGTTTTTTTTACTTTTTTCGTTTTTCATCTGCCATTTTTTTGTTTTTTGATAAAATTTTATATCCGAGGGTCATTTTGTAGCTGGTGTCATACTGAATCTAATGGACTTTGATTTTTTTTGTTTCAGACAAACCGTTGCCGAGTTGTGATGGAGCTACCCCACCTATTTTCGAGGTGTTACGTTAAATTATAGTTTTTGTACTTAAAAATTAATAAAAATGAATTAAAATTTTTTTTACGTATTTCAAGACTTTATTTATCAAGCCCAACAACTTTTATATTCATATCTTTTATAAAATCGTCAAAAAAAAATCGCGAAAATAGCCTTTTTTCGTGGCTCCAAAGTGGACTGGCCCCTTAACTAACTGGAACCCAGGGCCTGTATCGGCCTGGTTTTCCACAGTTTCCCTGGGCCCTCGTGCAAATGCGATAAAATAGTGCATTAGGAAAGAGTGGCTGTGGGCAACACTCTTGGGGGGGTCTCACAGGAACAAGGAAATTAGTGAAGTGGAAGTTTTCATGGGAGAAATCGCAAAAAAAGATGTTTTTTTGGGTTTATGACTAGACATAACACATCAAACAAAAATATTGGCCTGATATACCGTGAATTCATTAGATTCAATTCGATCTAGCGAACAGTAGGCGATGCGCATAAGATCGATCGCGGTCACAAATGATCCTTGATGTTATCCGCTTCATGTATGTACGCGCAGACATATATCGCCTTAATCACGCGCCGGTATAAGCTGGTAAGCATGCGCGCATATACAAGTAAAAAAATCGAACGGATACATAGATGGATTCTCCATCGCATGCTTTTCGTGCTGAATTTTTTGTTCGCACTTAAATCCTTTTCGTTTTGATATTAGCAGTACACTGTAAATTACTGTAAATGCACACGATTAGTTCTTCACGCTTTACAGCGAACTAAAAAAAATTCACTAATTTACCTACGGTCATCAATAAGACCGTTTAGTTGATCATCCTATTATTGAAGCAAAATCGATCAAATGAAACGACTTTTTACCTTCGAAATTAATATGACCGACAAGAGTTGAGAGACCTCCATGAGTCCGCGGGAAAATGATAACCGATTGTTCAAATTCGTGGAAAGCTGGATGAAATAAAACTCAAGACTCGTTTATGCTCGACGTTACACCCATCGTATCTTTTTCTCTCTTGTTTCCTTCGACCTATGTCCAATGTCCGGGGGCCGATCGATAACCGGTTCTTCGGACTTCCCCCCGTGCCCCCTCCCTATCTTGTACAAGATTTAAGAAGACCTTGCCAGTACAGCCCAGGACAATCGAGTATGAAGATTTTTAAAATCACACATTCGCACTCTTCCACGAAAGCAGACCAAGATAAATGTGAAACGAAGAACGAAGAATATGCATTCCTCAGAGAAACATTTATTTAGTGTGCTTCGATTTTATTTTCTTCATTTTGGAGAATTGTACTCTGAGAATTCCTTCCAGTCTGTTTCTTTGAAAGGAATCTTTGTTCTTATGAGAAAAATATTAATTAATATACAAGCTTTAAATTGCCTATTTTTTTGACAATTCAGGCTTTATCTGAAGCATCGTAATTTGAGGGTAAATTGCCTCGTCAATGGATCTAACAAATTGGCTGTGCATGCCTTTTGCATAATTATGTTTATATAAACATGCGGTTGAAGCCCGTGAAAATACGAAAATTTCTTAGTCCTTCCAATGCCATAAAGTTAAATGAAATTATTAATATTCTATAACATATTGCGAGGAATTCCATTATAATTAGGTCCTCGAACGCACGTACTGCTATACGTGTATGAATGAGACCAGGGCAAAGTGGGGTACTTAAAAAATTTGATAACATTTTATTTGTTTGTTATATTTCGATATATCTTCACCGTCGTCTACGTTGGAGGATTTCGTGGCAGGCAGAATTTTGCTTTTGGCTTTAGATTTATCCGTTTTATCAAATATATTGTTGGGGCTTAGGGCAGCCCCAATTTCACAGAATTGTCATATTATGACAGAACCAAGTCGGATCCCGATAAGGCGAAAGTATTGGAGCTTTGATAATCCAAAACATGACACTCTCAAGGCAGGGAGCTAGTCAGGCTTCAATCGGGTAGGCCCTATCCAAGTGATGAGAAATATTATATCAAAACTAAATCGGGTCCACATATGACAAAAAATCGGAGCCTTATTGATTTCGAAAATTGAAAAATTTACATGAACGCATATATTTCGTCGGGTATATTAAGAATTTGAATGTTTTTTCTTTATATTGATAATTTTAAAGAATTATTTAATAGTAAAAAAATTATTATTATTATTTATATTGAATTTACCTCATTTCATTGTTTTTATTAACATGTTTAAAATTTTTTTTTTCTTTGTGATATAGAGAATCCGAATTATTTGTTCGAAGATGCTGGAATGCTAGGTACATTGCTTCCAATTTTTTTCAACGAGTCTATAGTGTAATGGTAGCGTGCGGTTGGGTCTACAGATATGTAGGTAAGTAGGATCGAACTCCAGTGTAGGTAGGAAAATTTTTCTGCCTAAAATAACGTCAGGACTAATGAAAATAGTGAAAAATCACCAAATATGATCAGAATTTACATTTTAATTAAAAAATAAATATTTTTTAAATGTTTAATTTTTGATAGGGCTCCGACGGAGCTAGTGATAAAGGCCGCGATTTATTTGCCTTTGGAGGCCCTTATTTAAAAAGCGTGACTGCCCTTTCAGGGACCAGTATCGGTTTCCACATAAGGGCCCCAAATAAATTAGGGAATTCTGATTGCAATCTTTTCGCATTCGGCCTATACAGCCCGTTTACACATCACGTCGCTAGATTAATTTTAAATGGAATCAAGCTCTGTGGTGATTTTGAAAAGCCAAAAGAAGTTGCCAAATGGAAATCTCATGCATTATTCCTTTTCAGGCTATATATATATATATATCCCAGTAATAAAATTGCATGTCTATATCAAACCAGAACAATTCAGTTAAACAAATAATGTCATTATGATGAAACTCAATTGAACAGCCATTATCCGAATTTCAACTCTCATAATTAACCTTTTAAGGACGGGAGTGGTTGATATATCGACCACCTCTTAGGTTGGCGACTCCACATAAGCTATTCAGTACATATATAGCTTAATTTCGCATCAAAAAAAGTCAATTTCCGTCCTTAAAAGGTCAACCCTGTACAGAGATACACTTGTTTCTTCCAACCCTCGATAGGTTCACTTTTCGAAGCAAATACTAAGGACAATTGTGGCGCTCCTAATTATGTTGAGAGCAATGATCTTCTTCGAATTATAGTGATGACTCTCCAGTTTTAAAAACTCTACTTTTGTGTGGAATTATTTAATTTCTTCTCGGATAAATTCAGGTTTGAACGCACAAAAGTGGGTCGGATTTAATGAATTTGGGTCGTCTTAACTTTTGAAGTCGAGTTTTTAAACACGTTCGAAAACTTTCAGTTTGTTGAATATTTCAGGACATTTTCTTTCATTTCGTACGTAGATTACTTTATACGAGCCATCGATAAAATTGTTAAAATGCTCCCGAAGCGATGCGCTCTTCCAATACTGCAGGGCTGCTCTTAGACTCTTCATATTTGTCTCAACATTTTGTGTTCTATCGTTCTTTGTTCTTCCCCCCACGTGTACCGATGTCTCAACAAGAAAACATGAAACCAACGATCATACCGGACAAGACCGAGCTGGGTTCTTGAATGCCGAGGCATTTCCCTTTCACGTAGAATATCGTGCGGTTTACCACTCTCTACACTCTCTAGTTTATAAGTTGTTACTGACATGATGCACAGTACGTACGTTTCGAAATAATTGAAAACGTCAGTCTTTGTGCGGTGTAAGATTGAATTGCCAAAAAAAAGCATGATTATTTTTATAAGCAAGCGTATATATTTACAACTTATTATTTTCTTACACTTTTTGTGCGAAGAAATTGAGAAGGCGGTAATTATGCGATTCAGCAACTCGACAAATTACGGCGGAATGACACAAACATCAACTGATCTCTCTCAGTGTAAATACACCACATGCGTTTTTTTCCCATATTGTTGACAATTCGCGTGAAAAAGGAAAAGACCTTATATATTCATCTTTTGTTAGAGCAGCCACTGGAAATTTCTTCAGAATATCAATTATTTAGGAAAATAGGAATAGCGAAACAGCTACTGGACGACTATTTTTCTAAAAGGAAATTTCTAATAAATAAGTAATCGTTTTAGGGTGCCATGAAATCAGTTTTTACTGTGCCGTAAAAATAATTTTCCATCAATTAGAATTAAGAGCTGTGGTACCGGCTCGACGTCAAGTATTTAAAAAAAGCCAACGTAAGCCCTACCGCATTCTTATATACTCGAATATGACGTCTCTCAGACTTTTTTCCTTTGCCAAATCGCTGTCATGGAGAAACTTATTGAGCAAAAAATCTGTCTGTTGTTGACCAAGAAAATATTTTTTTCCCTTTCCATTGGTTCTTGTTACAAGATATCATAATTTTGAAAATTAAAATTGGACGTTTCAGGCCAGTTTGTTTCTTGGCGTCAGAAAAGCGTAAATCGTGCTTGTTTACATTTGAACCAGCGTACTTTGCGAGACTGGTTGACATTTGTCTACCCTGACGTCAATCAGTTCGCTGAATATAGCCGTCCTGATGTGACACTGAGAAAAAAATTTTGTTGACCGAAACGAATTTTGTTTTTGTCAACCAAAATATTTAGTTCGATACGGGCAACAAAATATTTTTGACATAAGACAAAATAATTTGTGAATGCTGAAACAAGTTATTGGCCGAACCAACAAAACTTTGGTGCAGCCAAACAAATTAATGTTAATGCAACAAAATATCATCCAAATAAACTAATTCATTTATTCATCCTAACCAATTACCGTTTAGTCAATTTGATAATTGAGATTCAAACAAATATTTTATTAAAGCAACTAAAAAGTATGCGTAAGCAAATAAATGGTACCAGTTGTTCGAACAAAATCATTTGGCTCCGGTGATTTAGTTGATTCATCTAAAAGAAATTTTCATGATTTAATTAAATAAACTAAATCATTTGCCATTCAACAAAAAAATTGTTGGATCCACCAATTTTTCGTCCAACAAAATGGATTTAGTTCGATGAATAAATTTTTTTTCTCAGTGTACCTTTTCACACTCGTTAATTGGAAAATCTCAAACCATGCCTTGTAAAAAAATTTTAGTCTGCGTCGGATCCGCGACGACTTCACCAAAAAATCCGTTTCAAAATCCGTCTGGGGAAACAATCCTGAACTTTTGGCGTACTTTTTTAATTTCCGTAAAATACGTTCATAAGCCATTTTCGGCGGAATTTTCGTGGACATTCTAATTTTATCGTAAATATACTTTTTGTGAAAATGCATTTTCAGTGACTCGGAATTTTATAAAAACTGGACTTTTAATAGATTTCAAAGTCCAGCAAAAGCTTGTCTCTAGAACATTTTCGTCCGTTATATGTCTTTGAAAGTGACGCATCTTGACATTTGAAATTTGAAATTTGAACGTGACTTATTTTAAGGCTAATTTGGTAGATACTCTGCGGTATATCGAAGTTTATCGCAAATATGATTTTTGGGGTATTGTATTTCGGTGACCGATTTTAAAATTCATTGAAAACGGATTATTCATGAATTTAGAAATCCAGCAAAAGATCGTCTTTCGTACCATATTAGTCCTTTGTATGTCTTTGAAAGTGCCTCGAAAGTACATTTTTTTCGATTCTATACTTTTGACAAATTCATGGATAGTCCGTTTTTAATAAAATCATCAAAAATTAATGTCCTAAGGCAAAATCTATCAAAATATTGTTCGGTATCCTATGAATCCTGAATATTTTTGGTACCCATCTCTTTGAATAACTAGACTCGTAACGGAACAAAGTGTGTTTACAGATTTTACATTTCCTTCAATCCATGAAATATCGTCAAGAAGTAACCACTGAAAAAAAGGACTACCACGAAAAAACCACTTACTCTATTATCTGGTTAGCGCATGTTTGTCTCTTTGAGAATTTCACGACGAAAAAGAAATCACATCACGTGTTACGTTCTCCATTTGCAAAAAAAAAAAAAAGAAATGGTAGAATTTCGAAGGAGAAAAAATGTAAATATTAATTATGACTGTGGTTTTAATAAACGACAGGGATCATGAAAAAAATGTTTGTGCAAGAAATAATAACGGAAATAAATGATTGTTGGTTTCTGTTCCCTTTACATCTCGCTCTCACTCAAACTTGGCAAACGGTTGGCATGTATAATTATTTGAACATAGTGCTGTTCGCATAATTGTAGGCCCACACTAGTCTCTCCATATTTACAGAAAGCACGAGCTGTGCGCGTTCTCGAATCCTCCCTATTGTGTATAGAGACCCAACCTTTCGTTCATGTATGCATATACTTGGAAACAATATGGAAAAGTTGCAGTTGTTACTCGTGCATTTCCCTATATCGGTGCTAATTTAATTGTATTGGATGAATTTATGGAAAAAGGATTATGCAATATATTGTATACCACTCATTTATTCTATTGTCATGATATAACGTTATATTTGAAATGTTTTAAACGGAAAGGAAACAGCCTCTCGACTCGCAATACTTTCCCTTTCCTCGCTCCTACTCTACTGGATCTCTCTACTTGCAGCGTCGCCTTGTAAAAATGGTAAATGCTTATATATTTCGTATACCCATGGAGAAAATATATGTATATAGAATGAATACGCCGGGAGATGGAAAACTATCGATCCTCAATCGACCGGATAGACTACCGTATAATTTTAGAACCTGTTTCTTGCTGCATGCAGAGACCCTTCGATTATTACGTTTGAATCTGTATATATAGTTCTTTTTGGTGCATCGGTGTAATAACAAAATGAAAGTATTTTTTGTTCGAAGACACGAGCGACGAAGTTTGAAGCTTACCATTGGCAAAAGCAATACTGGATATACCGAAGATCGTAACGATCCCAAGAATCCAAAAGCACCAACTGGAAGCCATGTTTTTAACACTTTAGGGGGAAAAAAATGTTTAAAGAAAAAGTACTCGCGATAAAAACGTATAATAACTACTATCAGCACGGGTTTAAACTTTAGATAGAAGTCTCCAAATGAATCCGAAACCACTGCCAGTCTTTCGATCACTTTTAACCGATCCGCCAATCGGTGTGTTTGTCAATTCTGATCAGGAAATAAGGGGGAAAGAGAGGACAAGGTCGCGGTCGTCTCACTGGAAATTGGAAATTTGTGACCAGGAGAGATACGGGGCCTTACCAGGAGTGGGGGGAAGGAAAGGGGACGACGACAACAATGTTGCGTCGCAACGAGCTCGACGAGCGCGCGATACTTGTGCAATGCTTGGCGTGCGAGGTCGCAAGAAACACTGAGAAGGCTCAACATCGTGGGGGCCCCGGGCAGGAGAACCAAACGGCCCCGCCTCTCCACCTCAAGCCCGACGCAAGATGGGAAAGTGTTGGCTAAAGACTCTTTGGATGAAGAGCTGGGTGATCCTCCACCCCGCCCCTCTGTCCCCTGCCACCTCTTTACCTTCTTGTTCGATCGATCTTTCACATATGATCACCTGTTTCAAAGGATCACTGCAGACGTGTTGCCGCTCTCGTGTCATGCAATACCCTCGCGCGCCAAGAATTTGTTTCCACCTTTTTTTTTTCACTGCCTAAAGATCCGCTATGCCGCACGTACAAGAATAGAAATGATGTTGCCAGTCACACACAAAGTTTATCCTTTCCGCGCTGGTTTTTAGTAGCGTAGGCGTCAGGCCCACCCGACACGAGGCAAATGCCTCGGCCTTATAGGGACCGACAACCAGTTGTGACTCACTCGCCTCATGGACGACTCGATCTTCCCCTGTTTTATACTCGTTCTTTTTTTTCTACGCTTATGTGACCCATTCTCCAACGAGATAAGGCCTCTATCACCCGGCTATTTCCATCGATTAATTTATCATTCGCGTGTGAATATCGCTGCAATTAAACCTTAATTATACCGTTACCAAACCTCTAGACACATCAAATGCCCGGACTTTTTTTTCTATATTGTTTTCTACGTCCACACAACGGATTATGCAACCTACAGATGCCATTGTGACCAAGAAAAATATTGCGAGCGGATTATACCTTAAAAGTTTCAGTGAGGTGTGTCGATTTTAAGTAATTTCATGGTTGTGTGATGTTTTTTAACGAAATAAGCCTTTGAATTGATCTAGTCTCTATGATTGCTTTGGAGTATCTTTAGATGCAATTGTTAAACAGTTTCGTACTGCATTCAATAAAATTTTCCAAGTCGATTGAATTTATCAGCATCAATGTGATGTACTATGAATGTGTAGTAATTCATAAAACATCATTATGTCCAAAAATGAACTGGTTCGATCACATTGTTCGGAATATATTAGATTGAAGATATTAAGATTAACGTCTTTATCCATGTGGTTCTAAATATCTATTATCTTATACATACTGGTACAAGGCTATAACGAGTGAAATAATATGAAGACTTGGATAAAAAGGTGAGAAGACAGTGTTTATACTGTTAGGAAGCGCGTGTCCAAAAATTAAATAATTTCTCTATTTCATTTATTAAGAAGGTTAATTACGGTTTCTCGCTAGTCCAAGAGCGATCCAGAATTATTCTTGTCTCTGGTTCTGCGTACTTCGCTAACACATGAAACTTCATAAAATACAATAACGATAATAGACTGAATCGAAAACTGAAGATCAATCTACGCCCCAACATGAAAATCAATGTAAGAGTCTTTGATCTTCTGCGAACCATTTTTCGTTGAAAAAATAAACTCTACAGGAATTGCCAATCCCACTATGTGGATTATTCTTTGAAAAAAAAAAAAAATTTCGCACACTGTATTTTTTCATTTTTTTCATGAGTACATATCGATAGTACCAATCAGTGGATTCAATCTTTTCCTGCCTAAAAGTCATAGCTGCCCGCCTATAAATTACAGTAGGGACCTTTTCAGGTTGTGATCAGGCTGCCTCATTGTCGTATAAAGGCGCTTACAAGGCGACCTGATAGCGCCCTGACATGAAATGTAACGATGTGGCACGCAATGCCCTGATGCAGCATGACTAATTGGGCTCTGATCAGGCTGCGTGATCAGGCCCTGATCGGACTGATAAACACGAACCTGATTGAGCTGCCTAACTGTGCCATTATAATGCTTCCTCTTAATGCATACATACACGTTTATGTATGTATTTTGTTGGGTTAGGATTTTCATCATTACTTTTCACATTATGTATTAATACTTTTTCACTATGTTCTTATCACTCTGAAAGGTTCATTTAAGAGGCCAGTCCACTTTGGAGCCACGAAAAAAAGGCTATTTTCGCGATTATTTTTTGAGGATTTTATAAAAGATATTTTATAAAAGTTGTTGGGCTTGATAAATAAAGTCTTGAAATACATAAAAAAAAAATTTAATCCATTTTTATTCATTTTTAAGTACAAAAACTATAGTTTTACGTAACGCCTCAATAATAGGTGGGCTAGGTAGCTCCATCACAACTCGGCAACGGCTTGTCTGAAACAAAAAAATCAAAGTCCATTAGATTCAGTATGACACCAGCTACAAAATGACCCTCGAATATAAAGATTTATCAAAAAATAAAAAAAATGGCAGATGAAAAACGAAAAAAGTAAAAAAAACGCGTTTTTTTCGCAGTTTTTCACAAAAAAAAGAGTACAAATCAAAATTTTAAAACCATCGAGGGTCATCTTGTTGCGAATCATGTTTATAATATGTGGTTCAAATTTCAAGAGAATCGGTTTATTAGTTTTAGAGATACGATGGAGCTAGATTTTGAAAACGTTGTTTCGAGAAAAACGCGTATGAAGTTTATACGCTCAGGTAGACGAAACGAGGTCCTGACGTTCAGGTAAAAAAAAAAAATACTTAGAGAGCTCGGATTTTCATAAAATTTTGACACAATATTTCTGAGTGTATGTACTTTCGAAAATAGTAAAAAAAATCGATTTTTTGAAATTTTCAAAGTGGACTGGCTCCTTAATTCAATTTTTTTATGTTTTGTCACACGCACTATAACCACGTGATGATTTATTAGGTTAGATTTCTTCTTCAGGAACCATTCATAATTACAATAGATACACACAATTCAACGCTATATCCTTACTCGAATAGTTTAAATAAATTAAATCTCCAATTGTTGACATCGCAGATATACATATTGTAATAAACTAAATAAATAAACACTCGATAAAACCGGGAACAGTATTCACGCGCGAATTCAGAACTATTGACGTTAGAGACACACGTTTCGATGCTGTAGCGATGGTATGAAAGTCATAAGACAGGCCTTACCGAGGTGTTACAGGGTAAATCTTAGGGAGGCGCTATTGCAGTGAGCCGTACTAAGGTCCCATAGGGCAAAATTGAATTGGGCATTCTTATAGTACGCCATACGAAAGCCTGATTAGGGCATATGTCAGTAGGAACCCAAACAAACCAAATCACACCTGATTAGGACCGTTTCAGGCTAGCCTGATTTGTCAGTTACTATGGAAGGCCTGATTACGACCGGATCAGGGGTCCCATATTAGTGCTGCCCATTTTGCAACCTGATCATGGCCTAATCCCGAACAGGCAAACCCTAACAAATTTCTAGGCGGGTGACATGACCTTATCCTATTTCAGGTTGATCCAAATGGTCAGCAAAGGAAAACGCAATCTGTTTGTCAAATTCGTCGTAGTTTTTTTTTAGCGGAACAGGTCTTAGTATTAATGAGATGATCAATTGGAAAGCGGAAATTTCTCGCCCACGAGGATTCAGGCGGTCGAAATGTGGCTGTAGTCATTTTAGGAGGGAAATAAGGTTAATAACTCCTAGTAAAATGCAATAAAATAAAATGTTTATCAAGATATACCTTTCAAAATATATGATGGTGGATTATACTGTAAGAGGCATGAAAGAATTGATAGCAAATGTTCGTAAATTTTGCATCTAGAAATTGTAGACATTGCGAAGAATTGTAGATTTGTCACCATGTTTATTCTGATAACCGAAGTTTTTATAATTATCTGTAATTGAACTCGTCCATTTCTAATGCTCTCAATTATACGTACTTATAGTTTCAAAGAAAACAAACTATTGTAGCAAACGCTGTTGTACCGTGGTGAATAATAATGGAAAACTTTGTTCTTTCCTTCGTTAGACGTTCTGCATTCGAAACGATTCGTTACATCTTTCTGAAAAAAAAAAAAAAAACACATGGAGTCTGATATCTGGAAGTTTGTGGAAGTTGACGGAATCCGTTAACTTCGTATACCAGTTTCGCGAAATCCTAAATACTTTGCAAACTGAATCGTTGTATAAATTGTAATAAATATTGAAGTAAAGAAAGAGATTATACCAGCACTACTTATTATTATTATTCCTTGAACCAATTTTTTCCCCACAGAAAATTAACCAGGAGTAAACGTAGCATCCGTTATGGAAAAACTCTGTTCACATTGCAGTCAAATTCCGCATCCATTCCGCATCCGCACAGTAACAGAATAATTACGTCGATTTAATCTGATTTTATATTAATCGTGATTTTGCATGGATCTTCTACCGATAGCGGAAAATTACTGTATATATGGTGGCAGATAACTTATATATTAAATTACCCATTACCGACTTGTCGGTTATTACTTCAATTTGAAAATGGCAAAGAATGAGAGAGGGAAAGTAATCGTGGCGATCTACATCGCGATTATTCGATGGCAAGGGATTGAGTCGATAAATTTAGTACCAAACTGCAGAAAACCGAGTAGGTTTTTTAAAGTTCGTCTCTAGCTCTCGGTGCATAATCTTCTGCCCGCGGTGTATAATGCAATAGGCACGGATGAGCCCTCGATTATCCTAATCAGATCGTGTTGATTCAACGCTCACTTGGAGGGTAAACTTCAGCGTGATGCGACTTTCACGATGATCCCATCCTCATTAAGACGGAAAAGTACATTAGGCCAGAGCGAAAGAGACATAGGAGCTAGAAACGAGGTGATCTTAATTATTAAGTGAACACCAGAGGGGAAAAATAATGAAATAATCTTACTATACACAAAGAATACGCGACTGTTGGTTGCCACGAGAATCCTTCGCGGGATTTTACTTCCTTGAGAATTTTTTAAGTAGCCTTTCTTCACTATCGTATGCGTACATATGACCGAGCGTACAATTGAGTATCTTAAGCACCGTAGACGACACTCCGTACGCCCCACCTGGCCAAATTAAGTCCGTGGGATTAATTCGAGTTACACGCTGCTAATAAGAAAAAAAGAGAGAATGAATGTAGTTTACATCTTGAGCAGGAAATCATTTTTGTTCATCGTTCGTCTTGTGCCCGGATGAGCTATTTTTATGCCCAGTTTAACCACCAATGTACAGGTAAAAAGTGGTTTTTAGTGCCTTCAATTTTTTTAATTCGTCTGTAACAGAGTAATATTTCTCCTGGACTGATGGCAAATACTTTGTCTAATGACATCGTAAAAATAATGGAAATTTCGGAAATTAAGAGTTTTACAGGTTCTTTTTTCGCATGCCAAATCACGTAAGTTCTGAACCGGAAAGAGCTGGAACAAATATCTGTACATCCCCGTAATTCTAACTGATTCACACGTTTTATTCTGTTATAGAAAAGTTGGAATTTTGGGTTGTTTCAAGAATAAACTTTGAATTTTTATAAAGATTCATAGACTCATTAGAAAGAGGACTGATCAAAAAACAATATTGGATGATTAGGGCGAGCAACCACTTCAGGAGACCGAAAATTAGATAATTTTTTGGATTTTTTTTTTATTGTGAAAAAAAAAACGGAAATTTCCGCAACTCTGACAATAACTTATTCATATTTTCATACATCTCTGGTAATTTTTTCAATTTATTTCATGCATTAATTAAGGTGTAATCCGCTGTGTCCCTTGGCGTGTCCTCATCGTCGTTGTCGATTTGCGGGAATTGTGCAACTCGCAAATTGCATCTGAAATAGTCCAACAAATTTTTATACATTCTTGAGATGTTTTTTAAGAACATGAACCTAAATTTTGAAAAAAAAAATCAAGAAACGAACGTTGGAACGTGTTTGAAAAAAAATGATCGATTTTTAGCATTTTTTCCCCGATATTTTGCAATAATAAATATGTTTTAAATAATCTAATCTTTGCAACTTTAGGTTCATGTTTTAACAAAATATATTATGTAAACGTGTTCCAAATTTGAAGATGATCCATTAATTAGTTTTTAAGTTATGATTCCCGCAAATTGAAAAAATGTCGTTTCGAGAAAAACACATTTAAGGGGCCAGTCCACTTTGAAAATTTCAAAAAATCGATTTTTTTTACCCTTTTCGAAAGTACATACATTCAGAAATATTGTGTCAAAATTTTATGAAAATCCGAGCTCTAAGTATTTTTTTTTTTTTACCTGAACGTCAGGACCTCATTTCGTCTATCTGAGCGTATAAACTTCAAACGCGTTTTTCTCGGAACAACGTTTTCAAAATCTAGCTCCATCGTATCTCTAAAACTAATAAACCGATTCTCTTGAAATTTGAACCACATATTGTAAACATAATTCGCAACAAGATGACCCTCGATGGTTTTAAAATTTTGATTTTTACTCTTTTTTTTGGTGAAAAACTGCGAAAAAATCGCGTTTTTTTTTACTTTTTTCGTTTTTCATTAGCCATTTTTTTATTTTTTGATAAAACTTTATATCCAAGGGTCATTTTATAGCTGGTGTCATACTGAATCTAATGGACTTTGATTTTTTCGTTTCAGACAAGCCGTTGCCGAGTTGTGACGGAGCTACCTAGCCTACCTATTTTTGAGGCGTTACGTTAAACTATAGTTTTTGTACTTAAAAATGAATAAAAATGAATAAAAATTTTTTTTTTTATGTATTTCAAGACTTTATTTATCAAGTCCAACAACTTTTATATTCATATCTTTTATAAAATCCTCAAAAAAAAATCGCGAAAATAGCCTTTTTTTGTGGCTCCAAAGTGGACTGGCCCCTTAAAGTTTGAGCGCGCTTGGGAGTCGAGCGGAGAGTCTTTATCATTTATATACATACCGTTAGAAGGAATCCGAATATCGTTTTGAAATGTTCAGGGGGTATTCATAAGATATTTTGCTAACGATTTATGAAATAAAAAAAAATTGATTTTTTGAAGTATCTAAAGTGGTTGCTCGTCTTAAATTTAAGATTCGGTCCCAAACTTCAGTTTATTAAAGGGATTGTTAGCCGTGGTAAGAAAGCCATGTTTAAAATATTCATTCAATGTTGATATCTATCAATGTAAGCCACAAATTGCAGTAGTTCTCTTACATATTATTTAAGTTTGTTATTAGATTACGACAGAATGTCGATATCCAGTAAATAACGCGAAAGTATTCAAGTGTTATTAATCAGCTACGTATTTTGCTCTTCTGGTCGGTAAATTCTGTCACCTAAGAAGAATTTATAGATCTCCAAGCCTCCTAACGAAGTTATAATTAGGAAACCTTTAATGAAACCAAAAAGCCCAATTAATCCTAGTTACACACTAAGGGGTCCAATGGACTAACAGCAACACTACATTTTCACCTTTTTTTCATCACACGCCTTTTCATAAACGTTATAACTTTTTATCAAATGACTTTTTGGCTTTACTGATTCCTTCTCCGGATTGTTCGGAGTCTGGCGATTCGATTTCACTCCAATTAAACCTCAATAGACGCATTTGTTACAATGCTATAGAGCAATAAATGTCGCCGGTCCAATAGACCGATAGTGCGTAAGTAAGGTGCTAAAAGTTATAGTGTCTAGCTAGAATTAAGTACCCCTCGGTATGAAGATTTGACCTTGCAGACATTCTGATGTGAATTGAAATCAAAACAGTTTTATACTTGGAGTATTTACAATGTATTTAATTGATACATCTGATGCTGTTTATCAATCGAATAAAATACACGAGTACACCTTTATTCTTGTTACGGTAGAAATACAATTTTATTGTACAAAATAAATATTATATATTTTCCGAAATACGATGATCAACATCTCTTAGTATAACTAGATAAACACAGCACGCATACACAGCCTAGTCGGGGAAGGGGGCTATGCTGTGGGCTTGAAGCAATTTCGTTATTTCGTGACTCCTGGAGCCGGGATAATTATCATTTGAAAAAAAAAACCATTCGACACAATATATAACATAAAAAAATACTGTCAATTTTATATTGACATCTAAAAATCAAAATTGTTTTTATATAGTCAATTGGTATATCAGATCATTTTTATTTATACGAGACAATATTCTTTTGGAAGTATTTGATAATAATATAAGACAATAAATTCGAACTTTTTTTATTGCCCAGGTTACGAGTACTGTACTCCAGGTATTTACGTATGATGAAAGAGAATCGCCCAGCATTGTGCTTGAACGTTGTTTCCGTGACCAGGATGAGCAGGGTAAGACAGAGAGCACGAGTAAAACGAAACTGCACATTTCAAATTTGACTTTGAAAAAGGAGTATTTTTCGTATATTCTTTATAAATGAATTTTTCTGTTAATTAAGAATTCAAAAACGTGCAAAATTATTCATTTCTGCCCAGCAAATTACAAGATGGCTCACTTTTGGGTATAAAAGCCAATTTAACACCAACTTTTTCCTGCCTTAAAGCGGGAGCAATGAGAGGCAACGTATAACATGCACGTCTCAGGTACGAAAATCGAGTTGACTTGTGTAATATAATGAAATCTTTTAATTTCATTATCACGATGTATCAAATGGTTTTTATCAGTCGGATGGTGCCCATATTTGTTATTGTTCACCAAGCTAAATGTAACTATAGTTTAAACAAGCTAAACAATAAATTTAATATTTGTGCAGCAATTGTTTCAATTTTACAATGAATAATTGAACTATTGGGAAGATACAGCATATCGGTGGAACATCTTGAATGCACTGAGAAAAAAGATTTGTTGTTTGAACAAAAATTTTGTTGAAATCGTTCAACACGTTGATTTGTTTGTTCCAACCACTTAAATTGCTGGTTCAAATAAATATAAGCTGCAGTCCATTTATTTGAGTCAGCAATTTAAGTGGTTGGAACAAACAAATCAACGTGTTGAACGATTTCAACAAAATTTTTGTTCAAACAACAAATTTTTTTTCTCAGTGTGGTTGTAAAAGATACAAAACTTTTTGTTTTTTATTTCAACCATCTAGAACGTAAGAAATTTTATTAGTGTCACTTCGACATGTTGCGACTTCCACATCACAATATTACGGTGATCAAGCTAATAAAAATAATCGGCAAAATGGCTGTTCGACGCCCGATACCCGAGGATCCATAGCCATCCTTGAGTAATACTCGACACTGCGAATTTCGATAGTGTTTTACGTTCCCGATCGAGTCTCTGGCCAGCACGCATACTTCATACTTAATCGATGAGTCGGGCAGCTTGCCAATCGTGAATGATCGATCTCTGTATATGACGTCTTGCTTGATCACAGATTTTCTACCGCCGACTTGTCGAACATCGATATAAAAATCGCCTACGTCCCCCCGTGATGTTACGAACCAGGTGACTTTCCATGTATCATCCTCGTTGTTGCTGAAAAACAAGCATAAAATTAATCACACCGTCGCATGTTAAAATGGTTACATCCTAAATCCACAGATATAGGATGAGGCTCTGAATATTATTCTTACTATTCGATATTTCGAAACTTGAGATCAGGAGTTATAGCGAATTTCTCGTCATCCTGAATTTCACGTTCGCTGCATCCCATCAGATCTTCGGAAACATGAGGCAGTGATTTTCCTGCTACATAACTCGGACTGGCGCAAATTAAGTTTGCCCACTCGGGTGGAATCTCGGTCAAACTTGCGAGCCATCTTTTCAAAGGACGAACGTAGCAATCGCAATTGATGGGATTCCCTATTTCAAGCAATAGGTTCAGTTAAGCACGCATTCGAAATAATCTTCGAAGTATCTTTAGCATAGTGAGAGGTAAATAAAAATTTGTGAAATGGTTCTTTTTACGCGTTCTTATTTATGTGGTATTGAAAATTTTAATCAAATCATTTAGAAGATTGCTGTGTTGTATAATCTTCATCGGTTTTGCAACCAAAATTTGTTCTCCTTATGGAAAGTAACGGTCATGACCGATAAAACAGAAAGAAGAAATATCAAAAAATTAAAAGCATTTACAGTCGACGCTCCCTTCTGTCATATTTCTTTATATGCCTATCGTTCCATCATAATATCAACTCCGTTCATTCCCTTATGTCAACTTCTCCAGGCTTTGAAATATTTTAATCTTTCGCTCGTTTGGTATTCCTTCTCTTTTTATGCGATGCTTATATACGCAATGTCTACGATGCTGATAGAGGAGAAGCTGACATAATCGAATGGTTTGGTCCCGTCGCTTTGCCAGATTGGAGCATTGAGTGCATCATTTAAATTCACTGAAAATCCAATTTTGTTGAAATATTAAAATATTTTGTTGGATGTATTCAACAAATTATTTCGTCCAGGTAACAAATTTTTGAATGTTTCAACAAAACTTAGTTATACTGAAAAGAAACTTTGTTGAAACAATAAAAATTTTGTTGCTTGGACGAAACATTTTTGTTGGACTTATCCAACAAAATATTTGACTGTTTCAGCAGAATTAGGTTTTCAGTGTTGATACTCACGAATGAACAAATCAGCAAATAATGTTATAAAAAACATTTGTCAAATTAAAAACGTTTTTCTAGGAGGAGATTCGATATTTCTAGAAGTAGATATATCTAAGTATTGTTCCAGGTGTTTGCTTGTAGATTTACTGTACTGAACGCATAGATATGAGAGTAGATAAAGAGGGGAATCTTGTGTGTAATATTAAAAAATAAAGAGCATGTTATTTTATCATTTACCTCCATATCTGAGGACAGTGCCATTTTTTACGATCGTCATTAGCTTCTCATCGAAAGTACCAAAATCATTATTCTCGAGATCAAGTACTTTGAGATTGCGTATGGGCAATATTTTGTCCATCGGCAAATGAGTAAAATGATTGTTACTGAGATAAAGATTCGTGAGATTCTCTGGTGGCACGAACACATCTTTCTCAGACACATCACTCAAATCGTTGTACGACAAATCCAGAGTCCGTAGAGAAGTCATATTGCCAATGACATCTGTAAATATAAAAAAAAATTACTGTCATATCCAGTGTATTTTTTTTTCCAAATTCGTATTATTTTGTTCTTGTCGAGTACATGACGCACAAATGTTCCACGTAAGAAATGTCAGTTTATCAGAATTTCAGTGTACTTATTGATTTAACAAAAACTTAAAACAAATCAAGGTACTTTCGCTGTATCAGGGATAATCGTGTCTAATAATAACAATAATATTGTTGAAAAATTATTAATCGATTGTTTAAACAACGAATCCTTCAACAAATGATTAGACTTTTTTTCGTCATATGAAATAAATTTTTCGATTCATCCGAATAGTTAAGAACATAACTAACATTTCTAAATATGTCATTGTTTTTTTGTATTTCAAGCATAATTAGAAGAATCGATAAATTTATACTGTATGACCAACGTATAAAAGTCTGTTTATTTGTTCAAAATTGTTTGCTTTGAACAAGTTTTTCATCACTTAATGGCATTATTATAACTAGGAATCAATATGCAAACCATTGAACTGGTCATTTTTTTAGAAATCAAATGAGCAATATATTTTATAAATTGCCATTGCGTGAACTCGACCATGGATTGACCGAAATCAAATTCAATTCAAATCTGTAATAAACATTATTTACTCGTCTGTATAAACTTTCTACTCCATTTCATGACTATTGTTGAACTAGAGAAATATGTTCGTGAACCGCAAAGTCAACAGCGCCAAGCGTGGGTAACCCACAATGAAAGAAAGCGTCTATATGTAAGCCATGGTAACGAGACCGAGCCTGTGTTTTCAATATCCAGGGTGAGCAGAACTGGCGTGTGCATAAAAAATAATGTGACGAGGTCGAGCAAAACACAGAGAAAAGAGAAGGTTTTTTTATACAAATTTAAAGTAAGGCAAGGAAAGTAGAAAGAAGTATCCAACGAAAATACTTAGTATATTAATTTTTCCCTCCAATTAACCATTAAAACACGCTATCTTTGAATTTTTACCACACATTTATTAACATTTTTACAGTCCCTCAGAATTTGATCAAACAAAAATAACGAGCTGAATCAACTTTACACCGTTTGGAAGACACTCATGCGTTGGTTGACGGCTGCCATGATTCCGGAGGTTTTGCTCATCTAAAATCAAAAAATCAAACGGCATTTTAATTTGTAGACCTGAGACTATCGCTGGAACTAGAGTAAAGTAAAAATATCGAAAATTGAATTTTTGGCACGATTTTAAATGTTAAGTTCTAAGTTTCGTTGTTTTTTTTCGACTTTTAAAACCGTGCCAAAAATTCAATTTTCGATATTTTTACGTTACTCTAGTTCCAGCGATAGTCTCAGGTCTACCAATTAAAATGCCGTTTGATTTTTTGATTTCAGATGAGCAAAATCTCAGGAATCATGGCAGCCGTCAACCAACGCATGGGTGTCTTCCTAACGGTGTAAAGTCGATTCAACTCGTTATTTTTGTTTGATAAAATTCTCAGAGACTGTAAAAATGTTAATAAATGCGTGGTAAAAATTCAAAGATATTGTGTTTTAATGGTGCATCAAAAAAAATTCCCAAAAAAGCGAAAAAAAATAGTTGTCACATGGGATGACCCCGTTAAGAATGTAAATATAGGAGAGACCGGTAACCCGGTATAGGAGGCTACCTAAGCGGGATATCTGAGGGAATATTGTCTTTCAATTTATAATAATGGATTTTGTCTATTTCTTCTCGTTCGTAATTAAAAAATATGCGGCATTATTTTTAAAAATAAGACAGGCAAATCTGAAGCCAGAAACAAAGGTCGACCTTTCACAGATTTGATCAACGTAGATGATAGTGAAGACACGTGATGTCTGTTTTGAAATTAACTGTATATTTAGGATGTATATTTATACAATTTTTATAGGTATTTCGCATAGCCCTGGGTACCTCACTTTGTCCCAATCTCCGCTAAATCTTTAATTACAGGATACATGCAAAAAATTTGAAGGAAAAATACTGAACAATAACCGTTGTAATTAAGGATAATTGACAGAAACCTTTGAACATACGGCTGAGTATATATTAGTTCTTTTTTATTTTCACTACCGTTTGATGGAAGCGACGTATCCCCTCCTCCCGTTTTCTGACATAACTATACAGGATTTTTGAGCGAATCCAAGTATTTAAAATTTGTTTTTCTGTTTTACCGAAATCTCATCTTTAAGCGGTCATATACACTCTTGAAAACAGGTGGTTTTTTCGATTTTCACTCATCACGGATACGAGATATGAACAAAGTTTAACCAGTAGAGGGCAGAAACGCCTAAATATAGGCACGACCCATGATCGGTACTTTGTATATGATAAATATGGGATATACACTACTACTTTTGCCAATTTTTATAAGGACTTCCAACTCGTCAAATCCCGGACTTCTAAAGGTTAAACAGTAAAAATATCATCACGTACAATGTATGTCTAATTTCAACGAATTAACAAATTTTGTATTGGTTATTAAATAAAATTTTATTGCAATTATATGTTTCACCCCTCAACCTTTTGAAACATACGCTTTCTCCAAAAAAATCGCAATTCTTCAACATTTTTTCATTTGTATAAACAAAACCATCCATAATTCGAAATTATTGCACATCGATTCCTACTCTTGAATATAATAGGTGTGTAAGTAGAAACTTGGCTTTTTTTTATCAAATTCAACTTTATCGAAAAGATGCTTGTACAACGATTAATAATCGAAATATTCGCCATTACTATCAATGGTCTTTTGCTATTTATCGGGTTTTCATCCAGTAAAACTTGAAGTTCTTCATCTTCAAATTTTTTTACTGCACCTGGACGTGGATCGTCCTCAAGACTAAAATTTCCATCACGAAATCTTGCAAACCACTTTTTTACTGTTGAATGACTCACAGAATGTTCACCCAAAGTCGAATTAATCAATTCCATAGCTTGAGCAGCATTTTTTTTTCATTTGAAAACAGAATAGAATGCAGTGGTCTAAATCTCTTGCTCATCGACATCCATCTCTTATAAAATTGATACCCACGGAATGACAGCTTGTAAGTGACTGAAACTTGTGTCATTAGAACAGCAATGACTAAGCTACATATATATATCCAAAATAGTGGGTGAATTGGATGCGTTCAAGTATATTTTTTAATGCAACCAACTTCAGAGCCGAGTTTCTACTTGCACACCTATTATAACTGATATGAAAACTCGAAAAAAACTTTAGAAATTGCACGAAAACTACGGCATTGACTCAAAAAATCTCTATATGGAAAAGGTGGCAGTTCACGATGCCACCATGCTACAAAGGGTTAAAAATGATCTACAATCTTCCGAAATATTAATAAATCGGGGGAAGGGGGGGGGGGGCATCTCCCAAAGTTTCTTTGGTAGTCGAAAATGACGTAACAATATCCAATATGATTTGGAGTTAATCAATGAAATATAAGCTTTTTGACTGTTAGTAGAAAGTGTTGGATCATTAATAGGCATCATAAAAAGAAACAGCTAAACTACTCGATCAGGACCCATAAGTGACTCTTTAAACAGAAAAGAAGGTTATTTTTTTGAGTGATATTAAAACTACAAATAACGCGGTAATAATAGTAATTAGCATAGATGATGACTCACGTCTGCGTAGCTCATTGATATTGTTGTGACTGAGATTCATATGAACGACTTTTTTCGTGCCAACTGTCAAGTCAAATGTGACGACAGGCATACTATTGTACGATAGATCGACCTCTTTAAGTTTGTAAGGTATCCACGGATCATTCGGAAATGTCTTTCTCGTGATGAACGATATCCTGTTGTGGCTTAAGTTAATTCTCTCTAATGAAAGACAATCATCAAGCAAACCATGTGTTTTGTTGTCCAATTTTTCGAGCCTGTTGCGAGACAAGTCGAGAGTTCTGAGAGACACGAGACCCTGAAATGCTCCATTCGGTATATAGCTTATCTGATTGTTCGTCAAATTGAGAGTCAGCAGCTGTAACAGTCCTTCGAATGCTCGACTGCTCACGTTTCTGATTTTGTTGTTCGCTAAATTCAACTCAAATACTATGGGAAGTCTCCCGAAAGCCGCTTTATCAAGATTCTCTAACGCATTGTCCTGGATAATTAAAAGAGAAAGAGAAGCAATATGAAAGTTCAAAGGATTATTATATAAGTAATTAATGTCACCATGGATAAAAGAAATATGAAGCATTTTAGATCAACGCGACATAATCTCAATCCTTATCTTTCGGGTTTGGTAATGGTTTTATACTATTTAGGGTAATTCAAAAAATTGATTGTTTGTGATTAACTTTCATGAATATTTAGGAAATTCGTCAGTGAGATGGAAATTTTTTTTCTCATCGTGTTCAGTCGATCTTCTAATAACTTAAAAAAAATTTCATACGAGTAATCTTTTCATATGTAGCAAAAAAAGTTTTCTTTTTCATTGAATTTATGAAAAAAATAATAATTTGTTCTCGAATTAAAGACATAATTTTATATTTAACGTATTGAGTGCGACTAGAAAAACTTCTAAATGCATGGATAATTTTCATCTGTCTTTGAATATGACCATCGAATGAGGCCCTTGGAAATGGAAACCTTTTATACGAAGTATTTTGTTGTAATTTTCTTATATTTTTTCCAAAGAATTTGCTGTATATTTATCGAAATGAATCACCCCATTTATTTATTCATAAAAATTATATCATTGTACTTGAATTATTGTCATCATTATAATTACCTGCATATAGAGGTATTGAAGACTGCTCAAGGTGCTCAGAGCGGCCCACGGTGGTTTTGTCATGTTATTCGACCGAAGGCTCAAAACTCTTAAAGTCAATAGCGGATCGAAGCTGCCGTGTTGCAAATTATCGCCAAGCTGATTGCTCGAAAGATCAAGAGTAAGCAGAGCGTTCATAGACGGCCAAACATCAGTAATTGGAATTTCTTCTAGCGCGTTTTCCGATAGATCCAAATGTCCTAACGATATCGGTAACTGGAAGATCTTTTTTAGTTTGTTATTTTTGACATTCAAGGTTCTGAAACGAATTGATAATAAAATAATATTAAGATTGTTTATAATGTGGTTCAACTAATCGCATTGAATTTCCCGATCTCTCACCTGCAACTCGCTAATCTCGTTAAACTTCCTCGTGAAACATCTTCCAATTTATTATAACTCATATCTAGGTCAAGAAGCGTCGGCAGAGGCCCAAAAGTTGACGGTTTTATTTTTTCCAACGAGTTGTGCGAAAGATTGAGGAATCTCAAGCTAAAAAGTGTCTGGAAAATCGCGTTGTAAATTTCGGAGATATTGTTGTATGATAAATCAATCGTATGAAGTTCGTACAGCTTTGGAAACGTTTGTCTCGGTACAGAATGAAGATTATTGTGAGAGACATTGAGAACTTTGAGGCCTGTCATGTTATGCAACGGAACCTGGAAATTAAATCAACGAACACCATTTTCTTATATCCCTATTTTTAACTCGCACTTTGTATATTTTTATGCCCATCCGCGTACTCTTATTTTCTTTACCTGATTCAAGGCGGTGAGAGAATTGTAACTTAGCTGTAATTCCGTCGCATAAGTCGCACTGTCAAACGCATATTTTGTTATGTTCTCAAGCTTATTGTAGCTCAGGTCGAGGACTGTTATATTCGCGCAATTCTCGAAAGCACCAGCTTGAATAATAGATATTTGATTATGCGATAAATTGACATGTGCCAGAAAGAGATCCTTAAACGCCAGTTTCTCTATTATCGTCACTTTATTCGCCGAAACATCCAGTAACTGCGATAGAAAAATTATGGTTTACAACCCGCTCAAAATTCATATACCCGAAGGAGGAGCATCGTTGATATATTACCTCCGCATATTGAAGCTGATGAAACATTTGATAATCAACCTTCTTGATCAAGTTTCTTGCTAGGTCTATCGTACCTATTCTTGTGACAGTCCCAAAAGTCCCTCGGCCTACGTCATTAATCAAATTATCGCTCATATACAATCTTCTGAGAAATCTCATTCCCCGAAAGGTATTGGCATCTAATTTACGAATTTTGTTATGACTGAGATTCAGAACTTTGAGAACAGAATTTCTCGCAAAAGTACCCCTGAAAAGCTCAAACTACTGATTATCTGATGGTTCCTCCAATATTGGCACTAGATCTTTAGTTTATCTTTTGTTACCTCTTCAATTCTGTGATTAAATTATGAGACATATTGCACCAGCCCATTTTCGTTAAATCCGCTACATGCGACGGATCCACTTTGGTTATCAAATTGTGCGATAAATCGAGCACTTCCGTGTCTCTTAGTCCTTTAAATTGATTCCTTTTTAGCTCGGTGATCTCATTACCGTGAAGATCGAGAGTTTTGAGCTTCTTCAACGGTGTTAATGCATCAGTCGGCAGTGACGATAGAGAGCCGTTGCTGATTTCTAACTTTTCTAGTTTTCCAGCAAGCGCACTGCCGCCAAAACTATTTCCAACCAAGCCGGTTATTCGATGTCCTTTTATACTGAGAATCGAAAGATTTCCCAAAATGTTCATTGCCTCTCTTGGAAATTCTTCGAGTTTGCCACCCACTATGTACAATTCTTGAAGAGTTCGATTTACCCCGAGAAAGCTATGCTCCTCTATGATCTTTAACGGAGTTTCGATAAACCTGATGACCCTTGCTACCAAAGGATAAAGAGCCGGGCCGTACAAACGTTCTATATTACACTTGTAGATGAGAAGTTCTTCGATGGGAACTCCACTGTTACCCAGATTAACGAATGCCAAACTGAGGCTCGCTAAATTTGTGTTTTCGCAACGAATAAAGAGTCCTTGATCACTGCCCTTCGTACACGTACAGGGATATATGTAAATCGGTTCTTTCGGACACGTGTATTTTGGGCCGGGTGGTATATAACCTGCCATTATTGGTACAACCAATCCAACCAACAGCAGCATCACTCCCATCTTGTTTGCTCTTAACAAAATTCAACAGTGGTCAAATATATTTTCAGTTAACCATATTTCGTGATTCAGACTTATTTTCGTAAATCTTTCGTAGTTCGATGAACTTTAAGATGAACGCAAATAACAGCCGAGATCATTTCATTGCCTTTTTTGATTTGCTCATCGCGATTCAGGCTCACCTACGCATCCGTTTTCATACATAATTAATTAGCAGCCCGGCTGACGAGTTATATCTCGTGACAAATAGTACGCTCGCGAACGTTCATTTTAAGGAATCAAGCTCAGGCAGAAGGCCTAAAAAAATATGTTTTTTTAGGAAATTTTCCCATGAAAACTACAGAATGCCATTCAAATTGTGATTACGTGATTGAACATTTTTCAACGAATTACTTAATTTTTCAACGAATTACTTAATTTTTCTAACATGAGATGTTAAAAAACGAAAACGTGGCCATTCTGCTAGAGATCCTTAAAAAAAAAGAGTCTTCCAGTGAACACTATTGCTCCAAAAATTTGGTTGAAGCGTACGCTTTCAATGTTTATAAATTCGTCAATTTTTGACACATTTTTTTCAGCATATCTGAACGAGCATGCCCCCTTAAAACCAACAGATTTGCGGAATTTCGTTATTAAAATATAATCACTGATATGCATAATCGTGAAAAAAGCTCTAGAGTGCAATATTATTATTATTATTATTATTATTATTATTATAGTTTGTTATTGTTTCGTCATGAATTTCTTTCTGAACTTCCTTCCGATTGAACGTCGCACCCATCTCTGAAGTATAATTATTTATGAATATTTCCTACAACTAGATAGAGTAGCACAATTCATACACAAGCACTGAAAAGCCAATTTTGTTGAAGCAGTTAAATATTTTGTTGGATACGTTCAACAAAACTATTTCGTCTATTCAACAAAATGTTTTATTGTTTCAATGAAGTTTCGTTTCAGTTGAACGAATTTTTGTTGAAACATTGAAAATTTGGTTGCCTGGACGAAATAATTTTGTTGAATACGTCCAACAAAATATTTGAGTATTTCAACAAAATTGGGTTTTCAGTGAGTTGGAGAAAATCTGTATTTGTACAAAAATGTTTGCGAATAGTCTGTATATTATTTCAAAATCGCACTACATAGTCAAAGAACTATGATTGCATGGGTACCTGATGAGACGAAGGAGAGCTCTGATTTATATATCCTGTCTCTGACCAAAACCATATATCATCTACGGGAAAATGTATATGATCGTGAGAAGAAAAAGTTTGTAGATGTTGGCCTGGTATACGAACAAAACAATAGGCTTTTTCATTCTACAGATCTAGGTTTTGTGAGTTCAGAATAAAGTATTACGCGGTAATGAGAAAATAGAAATTGATTAGCCATAATCAGTGAATAAAGTACATTTCAGTAGGGCATTATATCCTTCTTCTTCTAAACGTGAAATAATTTACATTGTATAAAATTAATTTGACGATATATGATTTTTTTGCGATTGGGTACAACAAAAAAATACAGGTGTTATTGTGAATAAAGAGTTATTGAGTTGTATAGATCTGAAGCAGAGCGACGAAGTGGCGGAAATAAATTCACTGACCCATGAAAATTCGGTCAGCTCTGTACAGGTTTGGTACTTTTATTTTTACCACGGTCCAGGATTTTCCGGTATATCCTTCTCCCTCTGTTATTTAGCGAGAAAAATAAAAAGAAAAATAACGTAGTCGCTGTGATCTGGTTTTTCTCAGTAGATTATGGTTTATAGTACGGTATATAGCCGCGCTCGTTACCAATGTTTTGCGCAATCAAACCAAAAGGTATACATATGTTGTTCGAAGTGCAAAGCGTATCAAGCGTCCACCGAGCAGTTTACGCTCCACGCATTCACATACTCACTTTTATAATACACTTTTAGTGCAAAATGCAGAACGCTACGCACTAGTCTTACCACTAAATACTTGAACAAAGAACTTGAAGCATAAAAAAGCTCGAAAAACTGTTATTTTAATAATAATCATTGATAAATCGTTGATTTTTCGGATTCAGTTTTCTATTATGAAAATCCATTGTTAGAAATAGCTATTATTGTTCCTTGAAGTTTCAAGACCAATTCCGTTGCACCGTGTTTCGGGTTGGAAATAAGTTTAAACAATGTATGTGCTTGCATTGCTATACGATATTTTTAAGCCCATTATTAATGACGCTCGTTAAATATTTTCCCATAATTTTTTCGGTTCAATCGAACATCCATCATGTTTATCCGTCAATACAGCTTCTTGGATCATTCTATTGTATTCACTTTTTTTTCTTAATATAAATTTGCGGTTAAGGCTGGCCGAAAATTAATGTAAATCCAAGATAAAACCACCATTGTCTTCCAACGGTGAAAGAACAAGTCTTAATATATTTCAAAGCCCATTTTTGTTCATTATTCAATAAAAAGATTTTATACATCACTTTTAAAATTCAGCACTCGTTTGACTGGTACGTAATAGTGTAGCACAAATAAATTCGCACGTTTACTCGGGAAAACGCCGGAGCTGACGGTGAACGGCCTTATACATGCAATTTTTTTTTATTTACGCTTGGATGAATATTTATATACACGTCTATACATAGCAAATTTATGCATTATAATACAGAGTGAATTTATAACTTCCAAAGCTACCTCGCGTATCAGGAAACGTAACGGTTAGATTGCAGTTCTCTCCTAGCCCAAGTGTAATGTCTGCGATCAGAAATCGAAGGAGTCGTTATAACATCATAGCTCAGGAACTGAACAAATTTCTACGATAAAAAACCTATAATTTCAATGATTCGTCAATGGAAAAGCATTTTTTTTTTTTTGCATTCGAATAACATATCGTTTCGCTCAAGAAAGTAAGTTGAAGCGATACACCAACCATACCACTACTGTTGCGAAAAGGACGACTGTTTACGCCCCGCGTAATAAAAACTACGTATTTCAAAAGAGTTAATATTTGAGAACCCACAAAAAATTCCTGCGTACTGTTGGAGAGGAAAAGAACAACAATCTTTTGCAATTGAAGACAGATAAATTTGAAAATAGCAGCTTTGGTCGAAATCGTTTTCTTCTTCTTTTCGAAAACAGAAAATAAGAGTTGCCTGTTCGAGAACTTTATTGTTATGTAAAAGTTTTGAAAAAACTCAGGTTTCACTGACAATCAGAGGAAAAATCATTCAAAAAATTGAACCACACGTATCAAGCATTATTGATTCAAATTTTTGGTGAATGAAAAATACCAGAAATATCCATAAACCACATAAACCGTTATAAAACATGTTCGGATCAGACTAATGGACAATTGTTTAACCTTAGAACTCCACAATCTATTTTTTGCCAACGTAAACCCCACACTGGGGTAAATAATTACCGCAATTCTCTCTTTAGCATAAAATGTTCCTCGTACGCGATAATAAGGTTTAATTATATAACATTCTCTTCGGTTTTTGATAACGAAGAAAATGGTGCATGATAAAATTGTATTCGGTAAATATTTAATGGTGAAAACGCTATAAAACGGGAGGAATGGTTTTAAAAAATTGGTTCAGGAAGGAAATTTGACATTTTCGTGGGGTAACTAATTACCTCGTTGTGGGGTTCTAGGGTTAATATTGATTTTGCAATAGTTTCAAATAGAATATAATAAATTCATCGATCACCGGCCATACAAAACTCGTCGTACTGTTTAATAATGTTGAACGATTAAAAAAAGGAAAATAAATGCATATTCGTAAAAATAATAAAATAAAACTGTAACTCGTTTGTACGACTAGAACAAATTTTCTAAAATAGGACATCATATAATAACATTGCACGTTGCTAGCCACAAGGATACTGCGCCCGTTTCTTTTTCCAAATGATACGAACGGAAAGCAATATTGAGTTCCAAGTTTTTATTAAGTTTTACAATTGCATGTTTTTAGTCACGCACAAACGTGCTGGACAACATTGGACGACCACGTGACGAATGAACGTATGCATACTATAATCAAACGAAATGGCCTTGCTTTCTACGTTTCAACTTTCAAAAAGTTCCAATTCGTTACGTTTATATGTAGGGACAAAATGTTGAAAAAAAACACTGCTGTGAGATTATAGTTTTAAAATAAGAAAAAAAAATGTGCGCTCTATTGTTCCACTTTCTTCAAACGAAACACAGTCATTTGATTCAATTAAAAAATGTATTTGAATCATCGCGTTTATAAGATCACTCGGATATTTATAAATATATTCTACTTTTTTCCTGCAACTGAATATATATTTTATTCGGATTACTTATTCTTTCTATCTTTTCCTCTATGTCACAATAATACACGAAGGAAAAGAATTTCCTCGGTCTACCGGTCGACCTTGCCTAAGTACGTTATTCGCTGCCCTCGACTGTCCGAACATTTCACACATTCACCAAAGCGAGAACCAACGAAATTGTTTTAAACGCTGTACAAAAATTGTAACTGCAATACCAGAGTTCCAATCATAGATTCAACGGGTTATAATCGAGAAATTTATTTAATATTTTCATCCAGAATATTTCCTGTGCCAGCGTTGAAATCACCGTGACACGTGCGCCTTCAAAAACATGCATACATATACATATGAATGTATACGGATGTACGTATATAGTGATATATGCATTTATATACAGATATTAACCCAATTACGTGACAGATCCGTGTACACATCGATCAAGTTAGATTTGAGAGTGCATTTTGAACAATTGTGCGTTAATTTGAATTTTTGATTAACACGACAATACCTTTTACTTTCAACTGATAATAGAAGTTTGCATTTGTGTTTTAAAGTCGGTGTCAGAACTTTCACGTTCGTAGGATCACTATTTTTTTGAAAAACAACAATATTTTTGAATCATTTTGAATTATTCAGTGATTGACTGAACAGTCGCGACATCGTACGACGGTTCCTGGATCAGGTTTATGCGAGAACTGGAGAGGGCTCTGAACCTCACGACGAAAGCAGGCCCGGAGAGCAGCAAGAGAAAGGCGGCTGGGTGTTGTTCGTTGGTTGGTTGCCTCGTTCGCTCGCCTCCGACACACCGTAATGGCATATTTTTTACCGATATTCTCATCACTACTGTACGATGCTTCTCTCGCCCTACTAATCTCCATTTTCTTTAATAATAAGCAGCAATTAACTTTATTGTATAATTTAATAAACCCTCAAAAACCAGTACGCCGAACGTATTATATTCTTTCATTAGTATGCTGTGAGATATTACGTCGACCTGAGATGACCATCAATAACTAATTCATGTGTTTCGGAGATCAATCCCGTTTTTTTATTATAACAGTTGTAGGATATTTTTGAAATACTTTCGTAACGAAATATCCATTAAAACTTCACATTGACCGAATCGTTTAAAAATTCAAATTCTTTCCCGTCGCGTGATACTAATGAAAAGAACTGTCACAGAATCAGTGCAAATTATACATCGTATCAGAGCTTTCATTTGCTTTGGATTTAACGACAGTGAAAGTATATTGTACAGCCCAACAGACGACAAAGTTACTCAATATGGCATGATCTTAATCTACATATTACACTGAAATACACGCGAATAGTAACGCTAGTTAACTATCGGTTTTAACGATGTTTCAACGAACTTGTCAATTAAAATACACACGTGTCTTGGAGTTGCCAATTTTTTCTTATAATCGCTTTCTTATAATACTCAATATCCCAATTTCTACGTCCTGATGAGAAAAAATGTGTAAATCGTGTAATAATTTGCAAATATCAACTTGCACACGATTCCTTCCTAAACGTCGAAGCCTAAAGTTACCAATTTTAGTTCTAAGGTTATTGGGATATCTGGGAATTTGAGCGATTACAACGTTCTTAATAACGGTTGCTTAAGAACTATAAAATAGCATATATTTTTAACCATTTGACTCAGAATCCAATTAACTTATTTTACTAACAGAATTAACCAATTGTTTTGCTATCTTGATATAGTTTACTAAACAGTTGATTAGGATCGGAAATTTATAATACTCACAAGGGATTGCCAGAATTTAAATATCTTTTCTGCTTTTTTATTTCATTAAAATACTGTAAAACTTGACTAAAAAAAACTTGAAAGTAAATAAATGTTTTATCTGTTACCGATAAGTTAGTATTTGGTTGTAGTATAACTTGGTAACATCTTCAAATGTATAATGTATGAACATTATACATTATACATTCAATGTATGAAAATTATACATTTGAAGTTGTTACCAAGTCATACTACTTCCAAATACTAACTTATCGGTAACAGATAAAACATTCATTTACTTTCAAGTTTTTTTTTTAGTAGAGTTTTACAGTATTTTAATGAAATAAAAAAGCGGAAAAAATATTTAAATTCTGACAATCCCTTGTAAGTATTATAAATTTTCGATCCTAATCAACTGCTTAGTAAACTATATCAAGATAGAAAAACAATTGGTTAATTCTGTTAGTAAAATAAGTTGGTAGTCGTTAATTGGGTTCTGAGTCAAATGGTTAATAAAATATACTATTTTATAGTTCTTAAGCAACCTGTAATCGCTCAAATTCCCAGATATCCCAATAACCATAGAACTAAAATTGGTAACTTTAGGCTTCGACGTTTAGGAAGGCAATCGTGTGCAAGTTGATATTTGCAAATTATTATATAAATTTAATTATATAAATTAAATAAATTTGCAAATTATGGTATAAAAACATATATCCAAACTTTTCCAGTGCCCTACATTTTCGATATTTGTTGTATTAGTTATATTAAGGGAGCTTTCCAGTGTGAAATTTTCAAAAAATCGATTTTTTTTTTTTTTGCTTTATCGAATAGTATACACTCTTCCGAATATTCCCTGAAATTTTCATGCCAAAATTCAGATTATTTCGGTTACTGTACAGCATTTCTTGGAAGAAGGCAACGGAGCGCTACAGCTGCCGCGTCGACTTTGAACGCGTTTTTCTCGAAACAGCATTTTTCAAAACGGTGTCCAACTTGGAGGGCAGAGTTTTAAAGCTATCGAGTTGAATTTTTTACACAATATTCTTAACGTCATTGTTTATCGTGTTGTGGAAGCTTTTTTTTTTTTTGACATCTTCCTATTTTTTTGTAAAAAAAACTGCCAAAAAAAAATGCTAAAATCGATACTTTTTGTTCAAACCGGCGCCATTTTTGCAAAAAAAAAAAAAAAAGCCTCCATAGCACGAAAGCCAATTATATACCGATCAATAATCTTTTTGTGTTTTTTGTTTCAGATCAAAATTGTGACCCCCAACGTGGACACCACATCCAAGTGCATTTTCTGCAACAATTGTTTCATCATTTTTATAGATACTAATTAATAAATAAATCGATCTTTAAAAAATTGTTTTGTATTCTTCAATACCCAATTAATATACAAAAAAAAAACCAGACCGATTAGATTATTTTTTCTTTAAAAAAAAAAATCGCGAAAAACAGCGATTTTTCGGGCTGTCACACTGGAAAGCTTCCTTAATGGTCTCTGATTTTAAAGAATGGAATAAAAGTAGTGTTGATTTTTTCCCAAGTAAGCTCGAAGGGAAGTCCCGTTGAGGATACAGTGTGACATCATGGTGAACGAATCTTCATCAATATAGCAAATGACGTACATATGTCCAACCCAACATATACGCCTTTCTGTCTCCAAGAATTCAACGGCTTGGTAGAAGTTCCTATAATGTCGAATTTTATTGTCAAAAATTACCATATCTTAGATTTGTGTGGAGCTATCAATTCCAACAAATACCAATGGAAAGGAAAACATAACATGTCATTAATCTTTTTTGGTAACTCAACCTGTTTTTCGTAAGGGCGGCTTGAAAATTTTTAATAATCGGTAAAACCTCATATAAAGAGATTTAAGTAGTTGTAAATATATAACCAGATTTTTTGATTTTCCGACCCATCTATTCGTGACGACACATTGAAAATTGAAAATAATCGGAAAAACCTTATCTTAGCGTATATAATAGAGAACAGCAGCCCTCAAGCTCGCGCCGATTTCAGCGATTGTTTGAGTTATTCAGCGAGCAAGACAAGACGAGTAAATATAGATATCGAAACCATTTTTTTATAATATTGAGCATCAATATATCATTAAAGTTTAATAAAACGCATAAAACAACCTCCTGTTTTCTTTTAAGGGGCCAATCCACTTTGAAAATTTCAAAAAATCGATTTTTTTTACTGTTTTCGAAAGTACATACATTCAAAAATATTGTGTCAAAATTTTATGAAAATCCGAGCTCTCTAAGTATTTTTTTTTTTTTACCTGAACGTCAGGACCTCATTTCGTTTACCTGAGCGTATAGCGCGCTCGGCCGACCCATCGGCCTTTTAATACTAAACTTCAAACGCGTTTTTCTCGAAACAACGTTTTCAAAATCTAGCTCCATCGTATCTCTAAAACTAATAAACCGATTCTCTTGAAATTTGAACCACATATTGTAAACATGATTCGCAATAAGATGACCCTCGATGGTTTCAAAATTTTGATTCGTACTCTTTTTTTTGTGAAAAACTGCGAAAAAACGCGTATTTTTTACTTTTTTCGTCCTTCATCTGCCATTTTTTTATTTTTTTTATAAAACTTTATATCCGAGGGTCATTTTGTAGCTGGTATCATACTGAATCTAATGGGCTTTGATTTTTTTGTTTCAGACAAGCCGTTGCCGAGTTGTGATGGAGCTACCTAGCCCATCTATTTTTGAGGCGTTACGTTAAACTATAGTTTTTGTACTTAAAAATGAATAAAAATGAATTAAAAATTTTTTTTTTATGTATTTCAAGACTTTATTTATCAAGCCCAACAAATTTTATATTCATATCTTTTGTAAAATCCTCAAAAAAAATCGCGGAAATAGCCTTTTTTTCGTGGCTCCAAAGTGAACTGGCCCCTTAACAGAAAGCTAAAACCGTCAAGGAAAATAAAATCTTTTGTATAATACAGGAAATTTTATTTTCTTTTCATGAAAATTTACACTTTGCACTGTAAAAATTCCAAGCATTCAAGGTTGTCCCCCGTTTCTATTGCTGTAACGATAATTTTCGCTTTTAATTCTCTCCGTGTGCTACTGTAGCTACACTAGATGGCATATTGGATTCAGAATCACTTTTCGAATCTACTGCATCAAGCCAAGTTCCAAGTACCAATTGGCGAATGGAACTAGATGACTATTTTCGTTCTTCAATGAGCTGACATAAACGAAAACATATTTCCATGATGGTGTCAGCATAAGAAGTAGTACAAACGATGCCGCAAACAAAATAGGAGATAATGTGCATCACATTACCGAATATAACTTCTCCGAAAATAATTATCCAACTCTTAACATAAGTATAGTACCGTAGCAGGAATAACAGTAGCAACATTTATTTCTATCCTCAAAATTATGATTTTTTATTGTACGCTGAATAAAAATCTTTACTGTTCGTGAGCTTTATTTAAACAGTTTCTCGTTAATAATACATGTAAACATGATTATAACACTGAATAGTGCATGTCAAAATTTTATAAGACAAAACGAACTATTTGCTCGTTAAATGTTATCAAACATGGATTACATTAATAAATGTGAATTAAACGTAATTTACTTATCATTATACCCAGCACCGTCGTAAATCCCATTACAATAACATGAGTACCAGAGAAGGAGAGCGAGCGAACTAGTTCATATTGTCTATTTCTTGAGGGGAGACGAAAAAAAAGTGATTGCTAATACATGAAAAATCTTGATCCAATGAATAACATTTAAACACGACTCTCATAAATAATATGGAATTAATCGTAATGAACTATTTAGACTCTCGGTGCGATTTTATAAATATAACGGTCAAATGATGCAGTCTTATGTGAGAGTAAAATGGAGAGACTCAAAAGGCAACAAAAAACAAAACAAATCGTTCAATGTCAATGGTACTGAGGCCACGTTATTCCCGGTCCCATTGGAGCATTGTCGTAGACATATTTGACTTTCGGATTGGTCATGGGACCGAAAAGAGATTGCCGTACCATACTTAATATTGCAGAACCCAAGGCCATATTGCTCATCATTCCAGCTACCGAAGCAGCGGCTCTTGCGTGAGAAAGCACCATTTGTATGAAAAAGGAAATGAGAAAACTTATTCCTGGCACTAGCTGTGACATCTCCATGTTCATTTTTCGACTGAAATCGATCAACCCACTGGTTACTTTACGATTCGTGAGATCCTCATTTATCTGAGGAAGTCTCAGTAACAACCTCGAGCGATTATTTTTATTTCGCTTTTCAACTACCTTATCGGGACGATGATTGTCTTCAGCATCAGATGATAATTCTCTTGAGCCCTGCGCGTGACTGTTAGGTCTTAAATCTTTTTTGCTTAGCATATCGAGTCTCTCTGCTATCTTCTCGCTTAACTTCGTACCAAATAATAGCTCGAATGCTTTGTAAGCGGCTTCTACACTAAGATAGTTATTCGTATCGCTCACATCTCCATTCTCATTAGTTAGGTTAGATCTTAACTTATTAAGAAACATGGCGATTATCTTGTCATCGCTGTTTGATTCGTGTCGAGAACTCTCGGTTAGAACTTCATTGAAATCATCGAAAACAGGATGTTGATGAAGACTCTTTACGCGTCTAAAATTATCCTTTTTGCTAGACTCCTTTTTTCTATCGTATTCCGTCCTCGAATCTTTTTGATCCAGCATGTCTTCCATAATATCGCTTATAATCGTAAGGATACTAGGCAAATTTTTGTGGTCTTTAATCCTTGCACCTCTTCCCGTACGGCCCAAGCTATTAAAGCTTATGCCAATTTCTCCATCACCATGACCATGTATTCTCATGAAACCATAAGTTTTTTCAAATTTTTCCTCCACCAATCCCCGATACCACTCGACAAGAAGTTCCTCAATGTTTTCTTTCTTCTGAATAAGTTCTTTTTCGAAATCACCATCCGTCATCCCTAAAATATCTTGAAATTGGTTTGTCTCCTGAGATCTACCAAAAGGATTCAGACTGCCAAGCGTAGGGAGGCCGAGTAACGATGGTACATTCTGTGTTATAACTGGCCATACAAATATTCCCATGCATCTTATGAAGCTCAGACTTCTAATGCATTGCCATATCTGAGACATAAGCCCTTTGGTAGTTTGAGAACTGATATCCTCAACGATCTTTAAAATTCGATACTGATCGGCGGTAAGAGTATCCTTTACTGTCTTATTCAAGTTATCAACGAAATACTCCCCGGGATGTCTTTTTATTCCATGGTCTTGTTGTCGCGTTATATTAACAAGAATCTTGAGAAATTCAGATTCTGTCATGTTAAATGAGAAGGAATCAACTTTGTTGGATCCAATATTTTGATATTCGTACTGAGATTCTGTGTCGAGTGATCTTCTTTTCCTTCGTCCCTCGAATGATACTGATGAAGCAAAAACTAATTTCTTCTTTGCATCATTTTTGGATAGAACGCCTGATTGCCTGCTTGATGTTCCTGATGGTACCACATTCGAATATCCTGACGAGCTTGTCCAGGGTCTTGGTGATTCTGTCGATGATGAATCTGCCAAAAAATAAAGGTGTGTTAAATGTTAACGCGATCTATAATGGTTAGTGCAGAATGCTATTTTTTTCCAAGCTTAAAATCGTTCACCTACGGACGGAGTTAATCCTTGGAGTCCACTGAAGTAAAACCCACTGGGCTGTCCTCCAGGAGTCAACGAGCTTTGGGGAACAAATGCAGGTTGTTCATGTGAGACTCTGTCCTGAACAGCTTGGAATGGATAAAAATATCCTTGTCCCGGAAGTCCAAAGGATGGAAGACTTGGTACTTGCGATGGTAATTGGTAATCCGGTATTTGGGGTATTTGTGGGAGTTCTTGTGGTACTTGCGGGAAGTAAGCCCCAAGGTTACTAAAGTCTGGAAATTCGGGTATGTTGGGCACGAATTGACGTAATGTTGGCCAACCGACGTTACGTATGCAATTTGGGAAAACATCTGCACGAGAGCATTCCACCATCTTACCAACAAAAATGGGTTTGATCGAATTCGGCAATAGTTCCTCACACATTCGTATAACATTGGCCTGTCTCTCGGTGACGAGTGGACTAATTAAAGGATCCTTTGCGCTTGCATATGTTTGTTTAGGCTGCGATGGAGTTTTTATCGCCGAGGAAATATCTTTGAGAGTTGATTCGATTCGCGACTCAACTTCCCCCGTGGGTGTAACTGATACAAAATTGTCGGCAGGCACAGCAAAGCTAGGTTTCCGGGGAACAGTGAGCGCTAGCATCTCAGCATCCTCGAAATGAGGAGGAAGAAGCGTTGCAGGCTGGGCTGGCTTATTATCAACAGCTGGTTGCGGCAAAGTTCCGACATTTGGAAAATTTGGCAAACGTGGAAAGAATTGCGCTATTGTTGGCCACGCTATATCTCTTGTACAATCCAAAAATCCATTTTCTTTCATGCACTCTGCCATTCGTATGTTAAATACCTGTCGTATTGATGCGGGCAGAAGAGCATCCGTTACCGCTATTATATTTCCTTGTAGATCCGTCACTTTAGCAGCGAATGCGAATGATTGAGCAGGCTCCTTTCCTGTTGCACCGTGCTGCTCCGATAGGCTTGGTAAGGACATTTGCAGGTTTTTCAGAATTCCCAAAATTACTTCTTCTGGATGTTCACTAAATATAGGAATAAATCTCGTATCAGTTATTGTAACCATCGCATCTCCGTGCTGTCCAGTCTTAACATCAGTCTCCGATATTGCGGACGACACTACTGCGGCATCTGGACTAAAAGATTTCTCAGATCCTGACGGTGATACTTCAGTTCTTTTTACCGCATCATCATTTATGTTAAAGTTTGGAAAACTCGGCAGCCTTGGATAATATTGCAAAATAGTTGGCCAAAGTACATCGCGTGAACACGCCATGAAATTTGACTCTTTTGTACATCTTAAAATGTTTTCCATAAATTTTTCCCTTACACCGGCCGGTAATAAAGTTTCTGAAATTTGTATTACGCTCAATTGATCAGGATTTAAATGGTCGTTCAAAGATTCCAGATATGCTCCGGAAGAGTTGAGGGCGTGTGAATTATCCGAGAACTTTGATGACGATTGTATCGTCGTCAGGATTTTAAGAAGCACTGTTTCAGGATGATCAGAATATATCGGTGTGAATCTCGTATCAGTAATGGAAATGACGGGTGTCAAAAGATCGCCAGATTGTTCAATTATCTTTTGCCGAAGTTGATCAATGGACGCAAGGTTTTTTGGGTCGTTTGAAGGAATTCCAAATTGTTCTCGAACATCTAGGGACGGTGATTCTTCTTCGGATTCCGCCGCTATTTGCTCCCCTAGAGGTGATCTTCCAGCAATGTCCGCAGGAGGATGAACGATCGGCTGATAAATTCCTGGTGTAATCACGTAACTTCCCGACATTCCGGCAACTTTCGGATCTGCCGAATACAGTGGATTATAAATGGAATCCGTACTTTTCATTTCCTCTTCACGAGGATACATTGGCAAATCCTTGACGTATAATTGAAGAGTAGGCCATATAACGTTCCTTGTGCATCCCAAAAAGTCACCGCTACCTTGAAGACATCCGACAAATCTGGCATCAAGATCACCACGTATCTGAGCGGGTATAACACTTTTCGATAATCCCAAGATCTTCAATTGATTGTAAGTTAGGCTTTTTAGAATGGCCAAAGTTCCTTGGGTAACTGACGGAACTTGCTGAGAATTGCTATCCAGTGTTATCAATCTAATGTTCGAAAGAATTTGAATGATGCGACTTTCAATCGAATTTGGAGGTTCTGATAATCTGTGATCTCCCTCGGCCACCTTCAAAGAATCAGAGGAGTTAACTTCGGTCCAATATGGAGGCTTATCGGGGATTGGATGTATTTGCGGTACGTATGATGGCCTATTCGGATTTGTTTGGTGTTGTGACTGGTCTGGTTGTGGCTGCGGTTGAGGCTGAGGCTGAGGCTGAGGCTGAACCTGTGGCTGATATGATGGCTTATCTGTACTTGGTTGTGGCTGTGGGTGTGGCTGTAGTTGTGGCTGCGGTTGCGTTTCTGGTTGAGGTTGAGGTTGAGGTTGTGGTTGTGGTTGAGGTTGGGGTTGTGGTTGGGGTTGGGGTTGAGGTTGTGGTTGTGGCTGCGGTTGCGTTTCTGGTTGTGGTTGAGGTTGTGGCTGTGGCTGTGGTTGTGGTTGTGGTTGTGGTTGTGGTTGTTGTCCTGACGAACCTATTCCCGGGAAACCCGGAAAATTCGGAAAAGTAGGGAAGTAACCACTAAAATTCGGAATGTATTCCGAAAAGTCGGGTACCTGTGGAAGAGCGAAAGTTGGTACCCAACTCGAGAAATCGGGGAATTGGGGAAGACCGGGATACAACTGCCGAACAGTAGGCCAAGTTGAGTATTTCGTGCAAGTAAGATAGTCATACTCGCGAATGCATTTCATGGTTTTGGAAAGGAATTCAGACCGCATAGGTTGTGGAATTAATTGCTCTGCCGTATAAAAAATGGCCATTTGATCGGGCGTTATTGAAGGTACAGAAGGAGCAGGGTATCTTGCCGAATAATAAGAGGTTGGTAAATTAGGCGACCTGTGTATTTGCTTCAGGGTATTTTCCAAAATTTGGACAATGACAGTTTCCGGTTTCGAACCACTCATTCGGGTTGCATCGGCTTCAACTACTTCCGGTAATTTTCCATTTCCTTCAGCATTTGGATATGGAAGAATTGGATAATCGGGATACAGACTTACGTTCGGATACCAAGTATGATAATTTGGGAATTCTGGCAAGTCTGCAAAATGTTGTTTCACCATAGGCCAAGTGAAATATTTGACGCACGAAAAGTACTCGAATCTTTGAACGCACGAATACATTTTTTCTGAATATTCCTGTCTCGCCGACTCGGGCAAGAACATTTCTGCCATTCTTAGAATTTCTAGTTGACCAGATGTCAGAAATTTTACCAAAGTCTCGTTCTTAGTATCGATAAACGTTTGCAATTTCGCACCATCGTTCGGTTTCGCGCTCAGAGCATCTTTCAATATATTCGAAACTACGAGTTCGGGGGTAACGAAAATCCCTTGCGGAGAAATGACAGTTGACCTTAATCTTGAACTCTTTGGTTTGTCTTTCTGACTACCGGGTAATAAGTCAGCTACATTTATCTCTATTGGTAGAGTTGGCAAATTTTGGCTAAACGATTCAGGAATATTATCAGCAATTATTGGCCAAACGAATATCCTCATGCAATTCAATATACTCAATCCCCGTATGCATTCAAACATATTCTCAGCAAATGTTTGTCTCTGTTCACGAACAACGAAAGCTTCTGCACATCTTATGATTTTTAATTGATCCTCGCTTAATAGACTCGTATCGATTTTTGGCAAGTAAGAATATTCAGTTTTCTCAACTTTTTTTGACAAAGAAATCGCATTAAGAGCATCAATAAGCTGCTTTTCCGTGAATTTTGGAATTTGTGGCAAAACTTCAGCTGCTTCATCTCGCAAACGTTCCAAAAATGTTTTATTTTTTAGTGATGCTTGAAGCAACAGAGCTTGAGATTTGACTTCTTCTAAACTTGCAGTTGATGTTAATAGGCTTGTTAGTGCAGATAAATTCGATGTGTCTGGATTTATTACCTCTAGTTTTAGGTCATCGTCACTCTTGTCAGCTCCAGCTAATTTCTGTTGCTTGTTGTCATCTTTACCGGTTAGTGAAAAACTTCTAGCGTTCGGGACTTGATCGTCTGATTCTTTTTTCACCTTGTTCAAAACATTTTCATGAATCGTTATTTTCTTCGTTTCTGGAACAACGATTTTCTTCGTAGGTAGATTATCATTGCTCTCAATAAATTTATTTATTGATTTTTCATGCGCTCTATTTGCTTCGGAGATAGATATTGTTTTCTCAAAGGTTTCCAACTTTTTATTTTCTATTTTAAACGGCTGATCAACGTGAATAATTTCTTTATTTGGCTGTGTCGACAATTTTTCTTGCATATGCTTATTCGATTTACTCGAGAATGAATCGACATGCTCGGATACAATCCGTTGAGAAGACTCTGCGCGATTCGAAACAACGGGAATAAGCTTCCCAGAGTAAGACTTTACGGATTCCTGATGAGCATTTTTTATTTGTTCTGTTGCAACATTTTCAGTCGGTTGCTTCGGTGTATCGGCTGGTGCTAATGGAAAATCTTTCAAGGATCTTTTGTGATATATCTTAAGCTGCCTAAAAGATTTCTCAATATGAGGGTATATCTCACCTTGAAGTTGATCAGCATTGCTTGATTCGTCTTTCACGATGATCCCCTTTGTGACTGTTTTATCGACTTCTAGATTTTCAACTGTACTATCTCTAAATTTTTCCTTATCACTACTCGAAATTCTGCTGACAGGTTCCTCATTCACCACCGATGCATCGAATCTCCGTATGCCTTCCTGATCAACATTTGAACTCGACCCACTTATCTTCGAGCTCGATGAAGAATTTATCGAAGACCCATCGCTTCCTTCGGCTGGATCCCGCACTTGCTCGTAACCTTTATTAATCTGGTTGGAAGGCAATTTTTCAATCTGTTGAATCCCGGAGTTATCGATACTACCTCGTACGGATACACCGGGCTCCGACGTAAAAGAATGGTTTTGTTCGATCTTATCATTTTTTTTAACACTCGTCGGAGTAAAAACTGGCTGATTCTTTAAACTCGTTTCTTTCTGATTAACTACAGGGCTCGATTCACGAACTTCGTGATGATGATGGTGATGATGATGATGAGAATTTTCAACACTTCGAGTACTCGTAACGTTCAACGAGCTTATTAAAAACACAACAATAAGGACTGAAAAGCTCCTTGCACAGAGCGGACGGCGAGAGCTTGGACCTTTCATGGCCACGGTCGCGAAGCGAATGTCTTGTCTATGCAGAGAGGAGCAGAAACCAAACGAGTAAAACAGGACGAGAAGAGCCGGACTTAAACTCGTCTTTTATCCATTACATTCCTCCTCTTCCAATGTTCCACCGTTTATTCCTTTTTTTTTATAAACCCTCTTGCTTCGAGTCGGGAAGAGCGCAATACGTCCGCTATACTACCAGAGTGTACAAGGCTATACACTAGTACACATAAATGGACCAAAAAGCCGACCGTCTCTTCAAGATGCTACAGAACATATTAATGCTTGGTGCACTGGAGCTCGACATGCTAGCCCTCCTCGATACATGTATCATGCAACATACTAATTTGCTTGAAGACGCTGCTGCGGATAACGAGTCGGAAGACTCATAACTTGGATTATTAAGAAAAAAGGGATATGCTTACATACAATATAAACATGTATGAGGACGTATAATTATATACAATACAAATATATATCCATACATACAACGGCCACCGGATATACAGCCATCGGTATTTATATTTTTCTTCAAGTAGTAAAAATCTTCTTTCACGAGCTTAGACGATTTTCACACGGTAGGTTAAAAATAAAACATAAACCGCAAGAGCTGCGGAGAAAGAGATCCACCCAGGCGATGACATAGGTTAGTATCCTTCCTATACAAACAGTTTTATTTACCTGTTTTTTTTTCGTTTAAGGTTCTTCTGTAGAGTACGATAAAATGATTTTTGCTTTTTTCTATTTTTCTACCTTTTTTCTGGAGAGTACGATAAAATGATTTTTACTTTTTTTCTTATTTGTCTACTTGCGCCCATATGTATAAACGAGTTTCTTCGGTTCGTTTCTATTGTCGATACTTCTCAGCGATGCAACTGCGATACGATGCAAAAAAATAACATCAAGGATCCTGTTTCGCTCGCAGGGCTCACACCACAAAGACATCGAGTAGGGGATGAATTTTTAGTCCTTGAGAGAGGACTGCGCCCCGAGAGAAGACATTCATGGGCTCAGAAGGACGCCGAGAGGTGCTGTACAGCGTGGGGTGAATGTAACCAGGCAGAAGAGATTTGCCCAGAGACGAGAATACTGGTTGATTTTTTGTTGTTTTTTTTTTTACATCTCGCTGCAAGGAGGAGAGACCTTCGCGAAGAGCGCTTGCTATACGATGCCTCTAACCAGGCTTCACTGCACGGAATCTTTCGTCTCTCGATTCTTGCAGTTTCTAGGATCTTATCGTTTTCAAGGTAGAGAAAGGAGGAAAGACGAGAGAAAGAGACCGCGCGAACCCGTTGGAAACCCGTTGCACTCACGAACGACCCAACCCAACCATATACTCTAAGAATTACCGACTTCTGCCGGACCTACGTCCATTACCGTCTTCTCTGTTAATTTATATTACTATCTGAGGGCGAACATTTTTTATTTACCTGGAACTTCAAATATAAAAATTTGGATACAAATTTCATGACTTCTTTTTCAATCATCTTTGCCAAAAGATGTTACTCTTCATCTTGGAATAAGTACGGTACGTAGAAATCATAATTTTCCGCACTTCCAAAAAGCTCAATTGATTCTATCAAGAAAATGGGCTGTGTGCACGTAGAATATTGTTCGTAACTCGTCTACCGTTGTTCATTATCGAAAAAATTATGCGATCACTTTACATTTTTCACTAACACTAATGAATGTTATTAAGAGTCGTGGTAGCGACTCGAGACAAGTACATTTATAGCTATTCAAAAATGAGCAAGTCGTTATAAGACACTTATACCGGAGACAGTAGCATTAGCAACTGTTTTCAAAATTCTTTCTTTAATATTTAATAAATTATTGCATTTTGAAAGATGATTCGCGTGCGCGTATTTTTTATTTATTTATTTCTTTCCATCGTGACTAATACGAACCCTGTAGCTGTAGGCATACTCAAGATATATTTTGTTCATTTTTCGACGAAGCTAAAAAGTGTACAAAATTTTCGCACACTTTTTTTGGCGATAGTTTTTTTGGAAATTGGAAATTGGTTTTTTTTATTATTTATTCGCATTTTAACATTTTTTTTAAGTTTTGAAGTCGAAGGTAGATTAAAAATAAAATTTTTTTAAAATCGCAATTCCGTAGTAAACAATTTATAGAAATGTTATATTGCCGCAAACTTATTGTGAATCATGAGCCATCTTGATGTGAGATATTCATTGAAATCGGTTTAAACGGACAGGCAAACTTTTTTTTCGCTTACAGATTCATGTATATAAAGATTCAATGGTATTATACTATACTATTACATACTATCCGATACTTACATATTATCCGATTGCTTATTGTCAATATAACCATCAACCGCGGTTCTTCAGCATGGACTTTGCTATGTTTTGGTTTCGATTTCATTATTTTTTTGAGGCACTTTTCAATCTAGCTCTTTTTTTTTTTAGGTTATAGGATCGTGTGCTGCTTTTTGAGTTCATTGTGAGTAACGCAAGCGCAATTACAGTGAATCTAATGAAATTAATCTTTTTACAAATTTTTGAGAGTTTCATTACATACTTCAACAATACAAAATTTTTTTCTTAATTCAAAAATTTTGATTTTTTATACAAAATATTCTGAAATGTTTAAAACATCCAGACGTCGTGCGTAATTTTTGTCTCAAGTCCTATGGATCAAACGAAGTACCTCACATTATTTGATCCATGACTTTCTGGGCCCCCTGTATATGGAGATAGAGAAGATCGTTATTGTGCTTCTAAGGTACTGTTTACAAATAAAACGCTAATAAATTCGTAATATCCTTTCAAGCATGAAGCTCTGCCCTGACCTGTAAAGCTAAAATATATTTCTATGTCTCTTTCCAATTTTTTAGATATTAAAGACGTAGCCTGGTAAAAATGGTTAATCCCCCCGTGAATCATATCGATTTAGTTTTTACATTCTACTCAGTTATTCGTTCTGAATATTAGTCCCTTTTGCACAAATATTAATTTTTAAAAATTGAAGATGAGTTGAAAATAGCTCATCGGATCATTGCAATGAAATAATTATACGATGCTACACCTACGAAAGTTTTTTTTTTTTTTTTCAATGTGAACTCGACAGGCAACTTCCTCATGTTACATCTTTATAAAACTAGTAATGTTAAAAGACACAATATTTTTCTAGATGATTGCGCACTGCGCTGCACTGTGAGTGGATAAAAATTACTTAGTAGCATATAATAACTGAAATCGTTTTTTGTTTACAATCGACCTGTTCAATCAGCTCCAAAAATAATGTGCAGTAGAAAAACATTACAGAATCTAATTTAAAAAAAGGTGATGTTACTAAAAGTGGAGGACGAAAAAACAATTCATGAAAATGCATAATTTTTCCAATACCATCTGGATATCTTAGGAATCCCGTAAACTGATGTATAGTTCAATATTCTATTTTAGTAATATATTGAAAGAATACGACATGGGTATCACAGTGAACAATAAAATATATACAAAATATATTTTTTTATGCTCTTATTTTTTTTAAAACTGTCTATCCATGTTACAAATTCGAAAACATTACCGGTTATAGAAGACTATTCTAAAATTGAAGAGGTTGTTGCTGTGACGACCCAAAAATCAGGGTCATTTAAAAAAAATTAATTTTGAAAGATTAAAAAATCATTTGGACATTTATTTGTATGTACATTAATAAAGTTGTGTACCGAATTTCATTAAAAAAATTAAATAATTCAAGCAGTTATAAACAATCTCATGAAGGATCGTTGAATGTGAGAGGCTCAACGATGTACTTGATTTTGGCCATCCGGCTAATCTGAAACGAAAAAAAAACGATTTTTTTTTCTTAAAATAGATAATATTGGCTAAGACTTGACCGAGTTTATTTTTGTTATCGTGTTTCAATCATCACAAAAGAATTTTGTATTTTCTTCTCGATTTTTCAATGAAAAATGACATCATTATTGTTAATAAATAAAAAAAAAGAAGTGTTAAGAAGTAAAACGTCGGTCAATACTAAACTACTATTACACTTAAATATCGAGAAATCCTGTATACCGTTTTGAAAAACATAGTTTTGAGAAAAAGGCGTTTAAAGTTTTACTAGCAGTTCTATCGTCGTAATCATAAGTTTACTTTCAATCTGCAACGCTTGCACCATATGATGGGCCTTCCTCTTCAATTCGAGTTGCTTCAAGCTATGAACGAGTGTGTTTCTTATTTCTGTTCGACGTTTTTTTTTGATATTTCGAATGTTCGAGTCTCACAAATAGAATTGCAACGGCGTTAGGTCGAATCGTAATGTTCATGATATGCATAATGTACAAAACACTAGCATAGCCAGCAATAAATATACTAGTCGGAATGTATGATGCAATTGCAACGGTCTTAGTCGCACTAAATACGTATTTCGGAGCAACAACTAAATAAGAAAGTTATTATTTTGTTGATTATTTTTTTCATCCGAATTCCGACCAATAGGAGCTTGGTATTTAACATCACGTGGTACCAGCAGGACGAAATTATTTCGGTAATTTTTTGAAAATTTCCCTGCTGTTGCTAGGTAACAAACAAAAAATTCTCAATAGCTTGTAACCTACGTGAGTGTCAGAAACATCAAAGTTATCGAGATGAGTGAAAAAAAAATCGATTCGGAGGTGAATCCATCGAAAGTATAAATAAAAAAATCAAACAAAACGTTCCGGCTAATACAGCGAAGTGTAAGAAGTCGATTTAGGGCCAATTTTCTAGATTTTGTGCCGAAAAAGAATATGTATTGGATGCGATTACTTCCAATGAAACTCTCGCTGATATCCTGAAAGACTGCTGGTACCACGTGATGTTAAGTACCAAATACCTATTAGTCGGAATTCGGGTGAAAAAAATAATCCGCCGAATACCCCTTGAGCTTGGAAATTAATCAGGTATTTCCCTCAAGCTTTCCTGCTTAGCGACATGCGCGTGCATATAGTTTGGCATCTAGCGACATGCGGGTGTATACAGTTTGGATTTTGATCTGCCAAACTTCACGCGCCTGTTACTAGGCAACAAAGCTATCGGGAAATACCTGATAATTTCCAAGCTCTCGGGGTATTATAACTGAAAATCTCCTAAGCGACGTTATAACAGTTCAACTTTAGAAAGATCCTCACAGATTGACTTGATAGCTTTTATCACATAATCAGGTAGAAGTTTTTTATGCTTGTATTCATCTAGTTCATCAGCGTATTTTGCTTGTGGATTTTCATCTGTTGAGGACTTATTTCCAATGTAGCCCAGATTGCTTTCTTCATTTCCTCAACAGAATATTTCTACGTTCTCTAGTAAACAATATGTACTCAGCTCGTTAATTAACGTCACATATCAATTTATCTATTTCGCCAAGTCCACGAACATTTTTTTTTAACTCATGAAGTCGTTTACCCATTCGTTTCTGAACATGTCCCACACATTCTTTTTTGTAATTATGATTTTTTTGCCGTGAAGTTGTGATTCGACAATGCCTTTGTAAGTTTGGCTGTCTCCATCTCCAACATAAAACAAATATTTTACGTTCAGTAATTCTTCAGATCACTTGAACATCTCTATAGCTCTATCCACTTCTATTTTTTGGACAGGGTGTTTGGGACTTCTGAAACAAAATTAAAAAAAACGGTGTATATATACCTGACATGCTGACGTCAGTCGTGAATTACGCACGACAATGTATAAAAGTACTGAATTTAAACGATTTTTCGATGGATGGCGTTTTTATTACTATTTTAGAAGAAAATGAAAAGTACAAAAAACATATTATACAATGTCTTCAATTTTTCGGGTTTTGTCTCTTTAGCGCAAGTGATGAAACAGAACTTGTATCGCTTGGCCGAACAAAAGTGGTTTTAACAATTAACGAGATAGATCTCGCTTCAGGAGTAAAAAAAATGACCAACTAGCTTTGGAATATCTAAAACATCGTAAGCCCAATAGTCATGAGATATATAAATTTCGTTTCGAGATGCTTAATAAAGATGCATGAAAAATCTCATCATTGAAAATCCATCAGAAATCGAATGCAAAAAGTAATGTGTCCATATCGCGATATACTGATTAACCCATCAGTATATGAGATATACTGATAACCCATCAGCACTATGAGACTTTTTCTTATACTTCTATTAAGGGGCCAGTCCACTTTGGAGCCACGAAAAACAGGCTATTTTCGCGATTTTTTTTTGAGGATTTTATAAAAGATATGAATATAAAAGTTGTTGGGCTTAATAACTAAAGTCTTGAAATACATAAAAAAAATTGTTTAATTCATTTTTATTCATTTTTAAGTACAAAAACTATAGTTTAACGTAACGCCTCAAAAATAGGTGGGCTAGGTAGCTCCATCACAACTCGACAACGGCTTGTCTGAAACAAAAAAATCAAAGTCCATTAGATTCAATATGACACCAGCTACAAAATGACCCTCGGATATAAATTTTTATCAAAAAATAAAAAAATGGCAGATGAAAAACGAAAAAAGTAAAAAAAACGCGTTTTTTTCGCAGTTTTTCACAAAAAAAAGAGTTAAAATCAAAATTTTAAAACCATCGAGGGTCATCTTGTTGCGAATCATGATTACAATATGTGGTTCAAATTTCAAGAGAATCGGTTTATTAGTTTTAGAGATACGATGGAGCTAGATTTTGAAAACGTTGTTTCGAGAAAAACGCGTTTGAGCTCACTATACACTCAGGTAGACAAAATGGGATCCTGACGTTCGGGTAAAAAAAAAAATACTTAGAGAGCTCGGATTTTCATAAAATTTTGACACAATATTTCTGAATGTATGTACTTTCGACAACAGTAAAAAAAATCGATGTTTTGAAATTTTCAAAGTGTACTGGCCCCTTAAAACGATGATCACGCGATAATTTCAAATGACATAATCATTAAAATTATTTTTATTCTCACCAAATTTATTCTTCTGTGTGGTAGAAAAGTAAAAAAAAAATTGATTTTATTTTTATAGTATCAATTATCGTAGTATTTATGGTTTTTAAGAATTAAAGGTGTTTAAAAGCCACGACCACTGTGGCGAAATTATTTTCAAGTTTCTATTTATCAAATTAAGCACTTGAAACTACACATGTGAAAAAATCTGCTCATCGCGCGGCCGATGTTTAAAGTGTAGGTAGCGTAACCGCTGATGGGTTAAGGCGAACAACCACTTTAGGAGACCGAAAATTAGATGATTTTTTGGATTTTTTTTATTGTGAAAAAAAACGGAAATTTCCGTAACTCTAACAATAATTTATTCATATTTTCATACATCTCTGATAATTTTTTTAAGTTATTTCATGCATTAATTAAGGTGTAATCCGCTGTGATCCTTGGCGTGTCCTCGTCGTCGTTGTCGATTGTCGGGAATTGTGCAGCTCGCAATTCGCATCTGAAATAGTCCAACAAATTTTTATACATTCTTGAGATGTTTTTTAAGAACATGAACCTAAATTTTGAAAAAAAAAATCGAGAATTGAATGTTGGAACGTATTTGAAAAAAATGATCGATTTTTAGCATTTTTTCCCCGCATTTTGCAATAATAAATATGTTTTAAACAATTTAATCTTCCCAACTTTAGGTTCATGTTTTAATAAATTATATTATGTAAACGTGTTAAAAATTTGAAGATGATCCATCAATTAGTTTTTGAGTTATGACTCCCACAATTTAAAAAAATGTTGTTTCGAGAAAAACACGTTTAAAGTTTGAGCGCGCTTGAGAGTCGAGCGGAGAGTCTTTATCATTTATATACATACCGTTAGAAGGAATCCGAATATCGTTTTGAAAATTTCAGGGTATATTCTTAAGATATTTTGCTAACGATTTATGAAAAAAAAAAAAAAATTGATTTTTTGAAGCATCTAAAGTCGTTACTCGCCTTAAATCGCTGTCGACGCCTTGCGCATCGACAAGCACCAACTTGGTGCTGTGACCAAAAGGACATCCCAAGTTAGAGTGCTTCGAGCAGAATCAGTACTTGGATGGGTGACCGCTTAGCCATGAGCCGACTCGCGTATTAATTGCTGAGCGGAAGGCAGTTTTTCTGAGTTTTTGATTGCGCTGACAAATAAAACACATTATAAAAATATAATCACATGTATCGGCTGGCTTTCCACAGTTTCCTGTTGGGCCCTCGTGCAAATGTAATATAATAGTGCATTAGGAAAAAGTGGCTGTGCACAACACTGTTGGGAGGTCTTACAGATATATGGAAGTAAGTGAAGTAGGAAAAAAGTGGGATTAAAGTGACGGGTTCCCAAAAATCCGAAAGGGTTTATGCAATTGAAAAAAGGCGTCCTTTTCATATTTTTAAAAGTTTTTACGAAGGGAATGTAATGGATAATCGAAAAGTTATAATTATCATTTTCGTATATATGTATTAATTTATTGGAAACTGTTTGAAATGAATATAAACGAACATTTTTGCAAGGATGTTATTAATTCGCAGTTGATTTCACTAACAGCATTAAACACGAATGTATTCGTTTGCACTTCTTCTGTATCTCTAAGAAAAATGATGGACATGAACATGTTACTACCAGGGAAATTCAATGCTATAAAAAAGATGATATCCATTGAAATTGATAATTGCAAGTAGTACGTTGGCCGACTCTCGGTAAAGTCAGTCCCTATCATCAGCTTTCGTCATAAAAGGTAACTGACTGAATCTATCGAGAGTCCAGTTATTGGAAAAATGTTTTTAAATAAAAAATTTTACATCGATATGATTTACAGCTAATTTGATAAGGAAAGTTCTTTTTTATAACATTGCGAACTATTAATACTGCAAACCACAGTTAAACAATAGGTTCATTATGAACCGCATTGCAGAGACCTTTCTATTTGAAGGAGCTACGAATGAAGAAAACACATCGAAGTGATTTTTAAGAGTGTAAAAATCATTGATTAATAAAGATAGGAATAAAATGAAACATTCAGATTGCTATTTAATTGTTGCTGCTCGTTCGCAAATGCGAAAATGTTGATATTTTGTCTTTATTTTATATTGATAAGAACAATTCAAATACGTTTTTATTAAATGTTACATTTTTCAGTACATTGTCGATTTCAAATAAAAAAATTAAAATAACTGCAAATAAAGAGAATCGAGAAAAATAAACTTAACTCAAGTTTTAATTCTACTCAATTATTTTTAATTGTCATCGAAATTGATCATATAGTCATGTTTCGATTCTAATCTGAAGACTAATTCCGTTTTAATGTTAAAACACTCTTCTTTAAGGAGTTTCGGGACATGTCACAAAATGTTACCATTTAGTTCAAATTCACACCGCATATTCTTTGACTTATACTGGATGTGCCCTCCAAATTTTAAATCAATCGTCTACACCGTTTTCGTGAAATTAAATACTAAAAAAAACACTTTTTAACATGGACAGATGCCTACGATCATTGATGAATGACAGTTTTATGAATAGAATAGTGAGAAAAAATATTTAAAACTTGTTGAAAAACTGCCAAACCACTAAGTACACTATTGCAATTACGGTGTCCAAAAATTAAATGATTCGTCTACATCGTTTATTAATTATTCACTTATTCATTAACGAAAACGGTAAATTTTCCCCCCATCGACCGAACGTACAGGCAAAGTGTGGCAACATCGCATGAGTGCTGAATGGCGCGCGTGTTTGAATGCAATTAGACACCGCCGCGTAAATATACGTTTAAAAAATATATTTTTGAGGGAAACGATTCATTTTATCCGTGATTTATGCAAAAATTGTTTCATCTCAAAAACTTGTTAACATTTCCTAAAGACATAAAGTTTTTTTTTGAAACTGCATGAACGATTGTGCACGCAATGAGAGAACAGCTGACAGCAGTGTCCCCAACCATGAAAACAAACTCACCATTCAGTTCGTAGATCTGTTGCCGAATTTATCGAAATATTTTTAATATCAAATATTCGTGACATAAACGTTGTATTGACATCCAAAAAATATTATTAGTGCGCGTACGTCAAGATAATAATATTCCGAATTCTCCGTTTCAAAATTTCTCACAGTAATAACTTTCTCTTTAGGCGAAATATTACTGTGTAGAAGTTGGCACCCTGCTCCTGAACAATAGAATTTCCTCCCTGATTTCCCCCAAAAATAAGCTACCCCGAAACTCCTTAAAGATTCACAATACAGTTCAATTTTAACTTATTATTTTGAACGTATAGAATTTCGAGATTTTATTTAAAAAATCAAGCTACGTGCCTGGCTATAACACCGGTGCAGAATGATTTTTTTTTTTTTCGAAAAGTTGACACTTCGTTAATAATATTATCTAATTTTCATTGCTAACCGGATATTACACTTTCTTTGAATCGTTGTTGACAATATTTATATAATAAATTTAATATTTTGTAACCACCGAATTTTTGCGGCGATTCTTTCTATATCCATTCAATATTATTGAAACATTTACAATACATTTGTTGGAAAAAATGGAACGACCATAAATGTTGTAAGAGGGTCAAAACGTTTCCAAGGAAGCATTTATATTTTACGAGCATTTTATTACAAATAACCCTCACATATATGCATACATTTCGTTGAATTCTTTTGAAAGTCTATTCAGTGGTATGAGCTATTTTAGGAACATGTTAACATTAACTAGATCAAAATAATTTTAACGAAATCAAAGCTCACTCTACATAGCGAATGAAAATCTGGTGAAAGCAGTATTTCCGGTGTTTTCGTATCGTTTCATAGAATGCTGAGATGGAATAATATTTTATAGATTCAACCGTAATGTTCTCTACCGATGTCAATCAAAAAATTTGATCGAAAAACATTGCAATTGTTTTTAATAGCATGACGATGTTGAAAATTATTACTTATCCAATTAAACATTCATTAAATATTTTCATTAAATATTAAGTTCCAAAGAAATGTATCTAATTTTAAATACATAGACTTGTTATTAAAGAAATGCTATTGACTTATGATTTCGAAAACAAAATAAAGTTAATAGAATCAATTACTTTTCAATTGTTTACAGTATTGTGATGATCATATAGAAATTAGTTGGCTCGTCCACTTATTCGTTTGTATGCCGTGAGACGTTCGACTTTGAAAAAGGAAAGAAAAATCATACGGGTTAAGCGCAGCGCGGTCTCTTAAAACTAACACAACTCTGAAACGCGAAGGATCACGTTTGAAAAAGAGGGGTCCAACGGTCCCCGGGGCGTCGCGAATAGCATACGAATGCCGAGTTCCGATGTCCGACAGAGTCGCACTTATACCGTGTGCTATAGACTATCGTATCTTCAGCGAACTTCTCCTTTCCTCCACTTTTCGGACTTTCCGAGCCTTCCTTTCTCCTTTTACTTATCGCCTGGACAAACGTTCGAACACTCTGTTCACCGGATCACAGGCTCGTTCACCTCCGTTACGCACGTGTCTTCGGTTTTATATATAGTCGGCTAGTTATCTTCTGACTTTTTTTAATAAAAATCATTCGGCAGGTATATTATTAGGTTCGTTTCGTTCTTCCATCGTTTTTACGGGAGAAACATGCTTCGTCACTATTCTCCGTTCAATTAAATTACTCCTTTATGACTATAGATACATAAATTTAATAACTTGAAGAAAATGAAACTGTTCGGGTTGTGCCTTATACTCTTCGTTACACCATTCAATCGAGTTTATACCGAAAGTATCGCTGAAGATCTTCAAGTTCGAGGAACCGACATCAAATTTGAAGAATCTGGTTCGACGACAAAGTACCCGGTTTCAGAAAATTCTACGACACTCACGGAAGAACGGAGTGGGTTGGAAGTTTTTGAAAAATTCCTCGATGATCTTCTGAGTCCCGGAGATGCAGCTTTGGAAGGTGATATAACAATAGGTATTGCTTAAACAATCACTGCGTTATAGGATAATTAAATTATTCGAAAAGCAGTGAATACCATAATTGAATATTTCGTTTTAAATTGATTGGCAATCATTTCTGTTCTATTTCCGACTGAAAGTATTTGGTATCAAGTGCTATATTTTATTTCTAGTACGTGAAATATGACTTAAGTGAAAAACTATTTTCTCTCCTACATTTTTCACCCGAAGAAAAAACAAAAAAAAATCAAAGAAGATTTCATCATGGAGGATTAAAACAAATTTGATTTTTCGGAGAAAGACGGACATTTGAATGTAAACATGAGTTTTTTGACCAATAAAAAACGATGTTTCTCATTTACGAACAGAAAACTATAAGATTTAAAATAAATCCTATGATTCTCTCTGCCTTTTGTCGTGTATTTTAAGAAGATTTTTTTTGTTTATTTTTCATGTAAAAAATGTCGGAGCTACCATGATTCTACCGTAGAAACACTTTTACCAATTGGTTTCTACGGGGTCACGTGTCTACACGGCGCACAGCTCAATATTTATTTGTTAAAATTTGATTGAATACACTCGAAATGATCAACTTTGATACACATTCACTTCGTCGGGAATAAAAAAAAAATTGTCAAACTTTGCTCCACTTTTACTGCCCCTGGATGTACGTAGCCCCTTAAGGACCACTAAAAATCACAACATATTTGTTGTCGTTGAATGCAGCGCAAATTTAAAGATATTATCACCCTTGGATAGCAAGTAATTTCATTCAATATTACAAAGAAATTTTTTCGCTTTACGAGGATCTAGTACTTTCAAAATTGTATTTCAATATTTTGAACACAGCTTGATAGCAAAAAATAAACATCGTTAACTCATGAAACCAGATTTCACATTCTTATATGAAACTAATATTTATATCAAAATAACATTTTCAATCTGTTTTTACGTATGAAACACGGTCGTTATCATTTTTCTAATTCACATTTTATGAAATTATTCTCGTAACTGATGATACAAAAGCTTGGTAAAAAGCATTCTTCCACATTCAAAGATAATTCCAATTTATTTGCACTGATCAAGTGAAAGAATTTTGCAATCGTAGCTTTTATCCATAATATCGTAAAACATATTTTAGCCAAATTTTTATACCCATTCAATGTAGTTGACGTTTTTCATCATCGAGACTTCAACTCGGTTTGCTAACGGACATAAAGGTGAAACAATCATTCCCCGTTATCTCACCGCGGAGAAACTTATAATTTTCCGCACGATACTCAACTATATTACGAATAACTTATCGATGATGAATTCCTGAAGACTGAAGTATTGATATATATATACTACATTTTAAAAAATCTATCCTTTGTATTCATATCAATAATAAAGACTACGAGCTATATCAGCGTATCAGTGCGCTTTAAACAGGCGATGAAATCAAGCTCCGGTAAACAAGAAGAATCAGCAAAACTTTTTACTATTTTTATTAGGGTTACGTAGACACTAATTGGATGCATTATCATTCGTATTTCGTCATGTCAGTCTAGCTATCTATTTCAAGTCTACACAGTTTTCAAAGTATCGAGTTCAAACTTGGTGTCCAAATATACCCAATGAATCTAAAGCCAGACATAGTAACACGGAGAACAAAAAAACATTTTATGCTAGCACTCTCTTAACTTTTCAGGGGATATATGTAATTTTGTACCCCTTTGAGATGGCTATCATTGGAGCCGGCGGTCAAAATCTTGCTCACAAATATTTTTTCTACATTTTTTGGCTGCATAAGTTACCTACTGTGCTATACAACCTTTGAATAGTCTGCCTTCCACATCTTTATATTTATTCAACCTAAAGATAGAACAGAGTTCATCGAAATTGCTCATAACTGGTACTTCGAACCAAAATTATTATGATAGACGAATAATAATTATTTTTAAAATATCACAACAAAAGTGCTTTCTCCAGTATAGATGAAGATAAGGTTCGTTTTGTATATATACCCGCACCCGATAAAACTAGTTACGAAACCTCATCTTTGCGAAGTCCAACTTGCAATTGACCAGTTCTGATTAACCCGTCAGCAGGCGCGCTACGTACACTTTAAACACTGGGCGTGCGATGAGAGATTTTCTCACATGTATAGCTTCAAGTGCTTAACGGGGTCATCCCATGTGACAGCTATTTTTTTTCGCTTTTTTTGGGAATTTTTTTTTGATGAACCATTAAAACATACTATCTTTGAATTTTTACCACATATTTATTAACATTTTTACAGTCCCTCAGAATTTTATCAAACAAAAATAACGAGCTGAATCAACTTTACACCGTTTGGAAGACACTCATGTGTTGGTTGACGGCTGCCATGATCCCGGAGGTTTTGCTCGTCTAAAATCAAAAAATCAAACGGCATCTTAATTTGTAGACCTGAGGCTATCGCTGGAACTAGAATAAAGTAAAAATATCGAAAAATGACTTTTTGGCACGGTTTTAAATGTTAAGTTTCAAGTTTCGTTGTTTTTTTCGACTTTTAAAACCGTGCCAAAAATTCAATTTTCGATATTTTTACTTTACTCTAGTTCCGGCGATAGTCTCCTGTCTATAAATTAAAACGCCGTTTGATTTTTTGATTTCAGATGAGCAAAACCTCCGGAATCATGGCAGCCGTCAACCAACGCATGAGTGTCTTCCGAACGGTGTAAAGTCGATTCAACTCGTTATTTTTGTTTGATAAAATTCTGAGGGACTGTAAAAATGTTAATAAATCTGTGGTAAAAATTCAGAGATAGTGTGTTTTAATGATTCATCAAAAAAAAATTCCCAAAAAAGCGAAAAAAAATAGCTGTCACATGGGATGACCCCGTTAATTTGATAAATAGGAACTTGAAAATAATTTCGCTACAGTGATTGTGACTATTAAACATTTTTATTTAAAAAAAAACCACAAATACAACGATAATTGACACTAAAAACCAAAAAATAATAAGTAAAAAAATTCAAAAATTTTTTTTTACTCTTCTATCATACAGAAGAATAAATTTGGTGAAGATAGAATAAAACTTCAAATGCTTATGCCATTAGAAATTTTCGAGTAATCATCGTTTTAATATAAGTGTGAGAAAAAGTCTCATAACACCCCTGCTGACGGATTAAATTCCAATAATTAATATGATCATCCTCAAATTGATGAATTAATTTTGTTTTCCTGTTTATTCATAGGTCCTGATGCTGAAGAAGGTAGAACTTTTGGCGTCAAAAGATTACAGTTTATGCTGATGCCTATGATGTACAAAATGGGAGTTATGATGACGATGCTTGTGGTACTCACCGTGGTTTCGCTAAAAAGTCTGGCAATCGGTAGGCATCCGCGACTTTTGTGTATTCCTAATATTTTTTAAATGATGTCAAAATGTTTCATGCATCGGTTAACACGACAAATGGTTAAGAACGTAAAACCTAACATTTTCATTGCACTCATAGTGTTCGATAGAAAACGGTAGTTACACACCGTATGAGGCATGAGGTAAATCGAGCGCATCAAATTAACCGTATTGTTCCAGTGTCAGTATGCCAGAAGCAAAATAGAAAATCGTCTGACATAAGTATACGTCGTTTGAATATGCATAGTAAGCTCTCGTCTGACACGTTTACCTTTAACAAAGGTTGAAGCGCACGAAGACAGAGTGGGGTGAATGGAGGACCTCGAAGTAACACTCACACTTATGTAAATCTTCAGGCAACCTCTATTTACATATCCGGGGTTACTGAAAATCGAAACAGGAGCAGTGAAATTCGAAACTCGATGGAGACTCGAAATCAGTTTCTTTAAATTATTGATCACACGTTACATCCGTTTATTTTACACGTACATGGAATATTCCCTCGGTATGTCTGTAACCCCATTTGCGAAACTCATAAAAAATACTCTGCACATAAGCTGGACTAAAATACCGCCAGGTCCCACCAGGTCCAACAGGCATCTCAGTTTTACGACCGCATTAACTCTTCTTGGGAAGTTCTTTTAACGGCATTATACCCGCAATCTCAAATCACAGGATTCCCACGTTTTGTATGAAAAATATATGGATTGATATGCAATTTTTGAGCAAATGAATTTTTTATTGCTTTCATTTTCTTATAATGGTTTGAGAGAACTTTTGGGCAAAACGCTTTCTCCGAAAGTACAATATCTATACGCTGAATCTCACATTCTTTGTCCTTCTTTCTGAGTCAATAGTGAGGTGTAAAGTGTCAAACACAGCAATGTGCGAGATTTCTTTCTTTCAATATACTAATATTGAGAGAATCGTATACCGAATTGTAACTTGCTAACGAATCCTCCATTCATTTTTTGCGTTCTTTGGGATGCACTTACTTCCAACGTTACAAAAAAATGGATAAAAAAGTTTTTCCGGAAAATATTCTTTTTGGGAAGTGTCATCTGGCTTTGAACATTTCTAAAGATTCAAAACTTTGCAATTATTTGGGTCGTTGTCTTGGTTTTGTCGCTTTTCCACTTCCAGGATAAAAATATTTTTACTCTCGACAGATATTAAAAGAGCTCGATTATGCTTGAGACCGCTCCCAAAATAACGAGATGTATTTTACCCCCATCGTACTGGTAACTGCACGACGTTTCACGAAAATATTATCAGTAGTAAATTCAAAGCTGTGCAGCTCATAAAATCACAGCAGATTTGAAAATTTACTTCAATGTGTCTGATGAAATAAGAAACGAAAGAATATTTTGTAAATGAAGTTTTTTTTTTCTTTTTTCGAAACGAAGTTCGAAAATTACTTCCCCGTCTCCGAAATAAAAAATTAGGTTAACTTTTATTTTTTTCCAAAGTTGTTTTCGAACTTGTATTTCTTAGCAACTTAAATTTTAATTTGAAAAATTAATTTTTTGATGTTTTATATTAATGATATTCCCTACTCGTTGGTTTATAGAAATTTGGAGTTGTGAAATTTATTTTTATTTTTTTTTGCACATCAATAAAACGGATACGACTAGACGGAAAGCTCAACTTTTCATAGAACAAACAATTTGCTAAATGAGTATCAAGACAGTAAACGATCATTGAACAATAATATAATTAGGCAATTTTCAGAAGAATAATCAATTTCAATGAACTTAGGAAACCACATGGCTATCGCAAAAATGGCCAAAATATGCAGTCGCAAATTTATATTTATTTCCACTCGAAAATTTTATTTATCCCTGATCAACGACGTAAAACACCAATGAAAGGAAAGTAATTGGCAACTGTAAACAAGTTTCGAGTTTTTGCTTGTAAATGTTCAACAAAATTACAATGTGCTCATCGGTGTCCCTACATTATTACTACCGATAATTTCCCCTCGAAATTGAAGTATATATAAATTTGCGTCTTGCAATCTGTTGACATTTTCAATAAATATTTTGTTTCGCAGGGGTTCTTCTACTCGTCTTAAAGCTTGCTGCTTTCTTCGGAAAATTCTATGCCCACAATTCTGGTCATGGTTGGTCTCCACCACCTCAACCAGTTCATCTCCACGTACATAACAACGGAGGAGGCCATCATCAATCTCTTCACAACGGATGGGAGTCTGCCAGTGGTTACGGCGACGACGAACACTATTACTACAAGGGTTGATTCTCTCCCAAATTAGATTGAATTAACAAACAAGTGATCATCACCGATAGCCATATTACAAAAATTTGTTGTTTGTATTCCATGGAAGCAAATATTAGAATTCTCTTGGTGATTTTACCAGCAGTATTAGTTTAATTACCATGAAAACCGATTAAATTGTTATCATAGATTGATAGTTTATACGATATAAGTTGGCGAGAAAAACGATCATGTTCCAAATGATCTTTTACAGAAAATTTCAGATAAATTATCAGAGAGATGAAGGTACACCTTACCATTAGATTTTGTAAAATGTAGTTAGAAAATCAAACATTTTTTCTCCATTTGTCCAGCAACCAGTTGATTTCACAAAAGTGTATATTATTTCGTTACGGTGTAATTTTTCTACTGTTCAATATGAGCCAAAAAATTCATCAAATTTTAAACTACAATTGTCGCATTAAATAAATATCGTAATAAAATTATTACTTCATTAGGAATGATTGAGGTCAGGTCTTTGGATTCGACAAATTGAGAAAGAGCAGGATTATGATATATCAAATTGCATTTTTATCAAACTCCAAATTTATCTAGGAAAAAATATACGCTCCATTGAATACATCAAAAATTCATAAATTTCACACAAAATGGTGAATAATGGAAATATCGAAACAAGAAAATCCAAAATGCAGCATATAGAAAGATACAAATTCTGATTCAGTTAAATAACTGATTAAATAATTATTTCAATGCCATTATATTGTTTATATATGTGTATGTGTTTCTATATGTGTGTGTGTATGTGTATATATGAGTATGTAATTACTATTTCCTACGACAATTAAGTCTTTGGCATAACGAAATGATGATGCAACTCAGGGAACAAAGTAGCTTGTGGTCAACGTCCAATTTCAAAAATCCAATATCAAAATCCATTTTCGTAGAATCAATCAGCCTCAGATTCTAACGCTGCTGAATTTCAATTTTCAGGTCTGATTTATTAGACAAATTTTTCGCTTTATTTGAATCATTTTCATTGAAATTTCTGATGTCAAAAATTCATTTCATTATAGACTTTTTCTTATTTGAAACCGCAGAGCTTCGTCTACAATTCAACTCTATTACCGCATTTATAAAGCATTTTTTAGCAGTGAATCAAGGGTGGTACGTTTTTGTATCCCAGCAGAGGATGGGACTTAAAAGTAAAAAAATGACATGACGGTTCGAGCGTTAAAGTCCCAATTGCTGAATATGAAGACACCACGTTCACAGATTTTTATATCTAATTTCGTTAATACGTCAACTGAAGTGTTCTAGAATTGGTTCATATCGAAGTCTGGCAAGTTCGATGGACGCAATAGTAAAAGGAAGAATAGGCAAGGACACTGTAAGTCCTTGCGTATCTTTTCTTATTTACTCTTACCCCATTTCCTTTTGGTGTACAAATAATTCGATAAAACAAACTGTGTGAGATATACGACCAAAACCGATAGACCAAAACCATTAAACTAATTAATACACCGCGCATACCTCACTATTTTATTTGTTTATTTATTTATTCATATATTTATTCATATATTTATTTGAGTAGTTAAAAGCCTCTAGATGTTAATTTTCTGCGCACGTATCCACACGAATGTAAACATTTAACAAAGTTTTCACAACATTTTTGTATACAGCAACATCGTATAATTTGTAAATGAAATATACTATTTATAGTCGCAATGACTATCTGTTTAATGATCGTATCATTTACTCGGAGAAATAATGTATAAGGAGGTTGGATCACGAAATCAAAATAATCAAAATTTGATAAAATTTGGTGATAAAATTCTTTGGCTCCAAGTATACAAACACAATTTTTATCAAAATTTTTTACCACATGGTTGTCGAATAATTGAGCGTTGAATCGAAGTTCTTATGCACGAGATGTATAACTGTATATATGTAAACTCTATGCTTATACACGCGAACTTTAGTGTTCAATTACTCGAGAACTATGTGGTAGAAAAATCTAAAAAAATTTGTATTGTCATATATATTTAAAAAAAATACATTTACCAAATTTTATTAAATTCTTATCATTTCGAAATTTTTAATGTTTTTAACATGGTTTAGCATCGCAACATTGTATCGTCGTGATCCATATGTAATAATTAAGCGAGGGTTAAACATCTACCCAAGCAAAATGTGTATTACTTTTCAATTCAAACGTTCCTTTCCATAGCATCTAGAAAGCTTCTCTATAAACGGTTTTAACTGTTGTTGAAATTATCACATTAAAATAACCATAAAACGACGAATTGGATTAAAGGATGTGAAGAGTTTCGGTAACCATCCAATATGCGAAGTTTAGGCTCATTTCACAAATTTTCAGATTCAAGGAAATTAGTTTTTACATGACGTCTTCCTCCCAGTCCTCGTATGAGCTCGTGGATAAGTGGAATTCTTAGTAATTCAAGGTTGGATGACCGGGAGCCGGCAACGAGTGCGCTAACCGGCAAAACCCAGTTGGCTGGTTAACTCCGGTGCGCATCGAGAAAACCTGCTGTACTGGAATTCTTCAGCGAGCGAAAGAAATTCGATCGGCGAAGATAAAATAAAGACACTCGCTTATGAACGGCAAACAGTCGAGTGCAGTTGCAACGGTCGAGAAGAAATAATCGCCTTGTTTGTCGAGCAGAGACCCAGTTAGAAAGATTCTAGGTGGGGTGTACATTGAGAATCTGAGTTACGGAAAAATAAACTTTTTCGTATCTGGAAGCAGGGAGAACGCGCACAAACGCTTGCCTTTACCATTAATCCAGATATAGTACGTGACTGCGAAGAAAACGTGACGGTCACAAGAAGCTCTACCAGAATCGCAATTTCTCGACAATCTTTCTTTTTATCTTTGATTATAACCGCTTCTTCTATGGCCCATAAAAAAATCATTGTCAAGTGGTTCAACAACTGCGATGTGGTTCACCAAGTGTACGAAAGCAGAGCTATTACACGATCAAATTTAATCTTTTTATAATTAATCAGATTCCATGTTCGTGTAAAATTTGTAGCGTTTATTTCTCGGTGAAGTGGCCTAATGATGTGTTATGACCGACCGTTTTATCGACATTAAAAATACTTCAAAGTGTTGTGAAAACGAAAAACTCAAATACGATGAAATTCTTGAATAAGCTCGCATTCGTATTAATAAGCACACAAGGTATTCTCGGTCTGAAGACATCCAAAATTAATGAAAACTTGGAATTATTTTCGGGATGTCACGTCGCTCTTTACGATCACGAGCTGCAAGTAAAACTTGATTTGGAAAAAATGTTTTCAAGTGAGTCATGAAAATATTTCAAATAAAAATTTTATTTCATGTTATTCAACAAGTTAAACTTTCATCCGGATCGCTATACTCTTCTTGATTTATATTTGAGCACGTTACTAGTGACGGTCCAATATAGTTAAATATGAAAAAAAAATATATATTATTAGACGACAATAAAAATCCGAAATTTTCTATTTTTCGTCAAGAAACTTACGTCAAAATATTTGCGTTTGCAGATAATGCATTGCAAAGCAGACGGCATAATCACGACCAGGACGAAAAAAAGCCAGAAGGACTGATGCAAAGATTCGGATCAATGATTGTAATGATTCCTCTTATAATACAGGTATTGTTGTTTTGTATACAAGAAAACCTAGTCTCAATGAACAAAAACGAATTGTGTATCTTTGTTTCCTATTAAATTTTTTCCTTCTTCAGATGCTCTCTCTTCCGGGCGCGATAGCCTCAATAAAAATGTCACTTCTAAAGTCACTTTTTGTTGCCAAACTTGCACTATTCGTAATGCTATTCAACATGTTAAGAAATCAGCAACCCAATGAGGTAGTAGTGGTTCATCAAGCACCGCCGCAGCATCACGATCACTTTTATCCTCACTTTCACGAAGACTACGAGGATGACGACAAAGGCTGGTTCGGATGAACGGGTAACGGGTTCTTCCAGGAAGGACAAAAACTCTCTCTCCGTTTTATTCTTCCATGTCGAACCAAAAATAGTAGTTTTTTCAATAGAGATTAATGAAAACTTTGTCGTTCTGCGAGAACGATAATAAATATAACAATGACTGACGTCCTACAACCTAAGTAGTTATAAGTATATACACGTTGTTGAGTACAACAGTATATAGTGATGATTGAATAAATACGTTTATCGAGAACCCATTGGCTCTTAAAATTTCATACAACTTACACCCAAGAACGACATTAGATGTTTACATTAATTTTATAAATGAAATTAACGATAATTTGATTTAGCTCGATATATATATGGGACATTCCACGCCAAATCGACCTACGTCAGACCCTTCCATTCTTTGATTTGGCTGAAAATTTTATATGTTGTATGAAAGAACCCTTTTGATTTTTTTCAGATTTTTTTGTCCATGCACTTGTGAGATATGATTTTTTTTCAAAATTCAATGTTTTTTTTCTTCAAATGACTGTAACTCTCTGAAAAATCAACCAAATCGAACTCTTTTTTTAGAAAGGTTGGTTTTTTACCGTATGGTTGGAAAAAAAATACGAAAAGATGATTGATATTTGTCTTCCATATTATTTCGCAATTTAAAGATATTTAAAGCAAAAAAAAACATTGACTTTAAGATGTTTACCCTTTTAATTTTTTTCAAAAAATTCACAAAAAAACTTTGACCAATTAAATGATTTTTGAGACTAGTTTCATCATGGGCAGATTTTTCATTATACTTTTTTTCTCATTTTGAAAAAAAATTCATTTTTTTCCAGTCAATTTGGATCAAAACGATTTTTTTTAAATGTAGGTTTAGGGTATATTGTATGACCCATTGAAAGAAGCTCTCCTGATTTTTTCCGATTTTTTTATCCATACACTTGTGAGATATATTTTTTTTTTTTCAAAATTCGATGTTTTTTTCTTCAAATGACTGTGACTCTCTGAAAAATCGATCAAATTGAACTTTTTTTTTCTTAGAAAGGTTGGTCTTTTACCGTACCGTTGGAAAAAAATACGAAAGCATGATTAATATTTGTATTCCATATTTTATCTCCATTTAAAGCAATTTAAAGCAAAAAAACATTAATTTGAAGATGTTTACCATTTTAAATTTTTTTCAAAATAGCCACAAAAAAACTTTGACCAATTATATCATCTTTGAGACCAGTCCCATCGTGAGTAGATTTTTCCTTATATTGTTTTCTTATTTTGAAAAAAAATTCATTTTTTTCCAGTTAATTTGGACCAACTCGAAATATTTTTTTGATATTTTGTTTCGCGCCAACATTTCTAATATAAAAAAGTCCTATTTGGTACGAATTGACTAAAAAAAAAGATAATTTTTTTGAAACTAAGAAAACAAATATGAAAAAATATCTCTCCACGATGGGACCGGTCTCAAAAATCATTTAATTGGTCAAGGTTTTTTTTGTGAATTTGTTGAAATAAATCAAAAGTGTCCAATATCTTGAATTTCATGACCTTTTGCTTAAACATTGAAAAAAATATAAGGGACGATTTTCAATCATTATTTCGTAATTTTTTCCAAGAGTCTGGTAAAAACCTACATTTAAAAAAAAATCGTTTTGATCCAAATTGACTGGAAAAAAATGAATATTTTTTCAAAATGAGAAAAAAAGTATAATGAAAAATCTGCCCATGATGAAACTAGTCTCAAAAATTATTTAATTGGTCAAAGTTTTTTTGTGAATTTTTTGAAAAAAATTAAAAGGGTAAACATCTTAAAGCCAATGTTTTTTTTTGCTTTAAATATCTTTAAATTGCGAAAAAATATGGAAGACAAATGTCAATCATCTTTTCGTATTTTTTTTTCAACCGTACGGTACAAAACCAACCTTCCTAAAAAAAAAGTTCGATTTGGTCGATTTTTCAGAGAGTTGCCGTCATTTGAAGAAAAAAAACATAGAATTTTGAAAAAAAAATCATATCTCACAAGTTCATGGACAAAAAAATCTGAAAACAATGAAAAGGGTTTTTTCAATGCATCATACAACACATAAAATTTTCAGCCAAATCAAAGAATAGAGAAGGGTCTGACGTAGGTCGATTTGGCGTGGAATACCCTATATGAATGTGAAATCAGAAAACAACTTCTCATAAATATACCACTTAAAATTCTTGATTGCGAATTCAATGTACAAATGAACAAAAAATGAAAATATTCTTAACATCAAATGGAAAGAATAACCATGAGATGAAACAGTTCAAGTAAAAAAAATTTCCACGCTGGTACGTTTTTAAGTTCCACATTGCTTGCATGGTCAACATTTTTTCTCTTTTCCAATCCCATAAAAATACGGTTATTCCGAATATCAATTTTTTTTAACGTTTCATTCTTTATTACTTATTTCCGTAATTAGTATTGGATATACGAGATGGAAATGTTGCAATCGAGATTATTTAATGAATTTTGAGTGACGGCTACGGCACGACCAGTCAAATCAAATATGATGGAAGGAATGTAAGTTTCTTGTCCTTATAATTTATATGGAGAAGAAAGTACTCGATATTTTTTTTCCAGTCGGATACTACTGTGTTTATGACATTAGTCCAAAAATGGAAAAGTGTATGTTCATCATAACAATTAAAACGGGTTTTAAAATAGACGAAATATCGTAACTGATATTTGCTAAAATCAATATCAAAAAATCCTTTAGAAATAGCCTTCTAATGCACTCGAATAGAAAAATAATCTAATCGGCACACTGAGAAAAATTTATGGTTCACAGTACCATATTTGCATATTTCCCTGAGAGGATAGAAATACTTTTAAGGTAACGCTAACTCAAAAAAATATGGTTGCATTTACTGTATTTTATAAGTCGTTTATATTACGCGCATATATTAACAGCAACAATGATCTTGCCAAACATATGTTGCGTATTTGTTACCAAATAATAGTGATATTTTTCCTAAAATAAATATTACCGTTAACGATCAGGAATAGTACTCTCGACTATACTCACGGTACGCTTGGCAAAAATTTAAAGTAGACCATACTAGATATTTCCTTGGTGCCATAAACATATTATATTGCTACTATAAGATGAAAATGTTTAGTCAGATTTATCACATTTTAATAAGAAAACCTGATGTGCACATACGTTAATAGTAACATTCATTTTTGCGGATACAAAATAGTGTGATCCGTAATGTTTATTGTAAAGACCATTGATATTTTTTGAGGATACCATTTTTGGATTTTTTAATAAATTTACTTTGCTCGTGTTCTTAATTATCACACATCAAAAGTGCGTTTTACTTTCTGGAAAGATGTGTTTAATTAATACTTCGTTTTTGCAGAAAAACCATTGTCGCGTCGTACTTTTACTCAGGTGAACGGCATAAATATCCCTTGCGGTATGGTTGATATAACGACAACAAATAGTCATTGATAGTTAGAAACACAAGTCTCCGCGACATTACATAAATTGTTACTATTATGAGATATTTTAATAATGCCTATCCATTAAAAGATATTAATTACCATATAAATGGTAAAATTCAGTGCAGGTCAATCCAAAAATGAATATGCTACAGTATACCATATTTTTCATATCCATAGTAACTTACTTATAATGTTACTTGGATTATTTGATCATTGTAAGGGTTTTTACTATGATTTTTAGTCCTTTTTAAATAACACATGGTTATCCACACCATTGGGATTATATGTTTGGATGAACACTACAGATATAATCCAATTAACTATAACATAATTGTCCTAACAATATTTTTTGGTACATTTTACCATAGAGCGGACAACTATACGTGTATAGTTGCGAGAACTAGTGTCTTTTTTCTCAGTGCATATATATGCATTAGTTTTGAATATGAATGCAATCATGTCCTTCTATATAATCTCTTGAGTATGTCAAACATACTGAAGAATGCCGTGCTTGCCGAGCATTTTATGAAGGTCAACGATTTGAAAATGAAAGTCAAAATATTAACATTCGAGATGATGAAATAAAAATTCAATCTAAAATCCACCACTTACTCGAATTGCTTTCTTTTTTCTTCGTTTTTTACCGCATTCTTAAAAATTAGAGATTAGGGACATTTAATAGGGACCGAGGTGTCTCGTTTTAATAATAATTTACATCCCGCAAATAAAATGTCTCGGACCAACCTGGCATCCAATTTCGAGTGATCGTAGTGTCCTACTTGACTCTGCGGACGTGCTGTGTAACGGCATTTTGGTCCACATATTATGAGTGCTACGTTATAGTGGTATGTACACTGCATACACACCTTGAAGTCAGCGAATAAAAGCGATGAGAAGGAAAACAAGGACGTTTGGTCGAAAAGAATAAGAGAGAAGAGGAGAGCCACGGCTTTCCAACGCATTGTCTATTCTAGATTCTTGGCCAATTTTATCTTTCGACAAGATAAACATCCGAACACCAAGTGCAAATATGTTCTGAAAAAGAATAAATAAAAACCATTTCAGATGCATCATTCGAAAGCAATTTTATTCGATTACAAATTTATATCTATCGTCATTCGCGAGGAAGCGGATAAGCAACCTTTTACTTTTCCGTTCATACTTTTATCTTCTATAAATCAATGGAATACAGGATGAGCGAACAAAGTGAGGGCCTTACCATCACCAGCATGCAGTTAGTGTATAATATATTCTCGTAACAAAGTTTATTTATATTTATTTATATTTGTATTCCTGCCTTTTTACACTCGAAGGGGATGACAGGGTCACTTTGAGCAGAACTAGTTGCATCACTCGTTGCAAATCTTTATCACGATGTACGAACAACGATCCCTCTGGCATTTGATCATTGAGTCGCAAGCTGCGGGTAAAGAAGCACCTGCATCAGGCTACTCTTCAACACTCGCAAATATGGTAATGAATATACAAAACCACACATAGTAATAGTAATATAGGAATGATTTTTAAGAAATGATTTTTTATAACACCATTAACCGCATCGAATTGAACTACTTTATTCCGTCAGACCGCAGATTGTCGAACTAGCGTTGTGAGTCTTTTACTCGCTTCTCTTCTTACTGCGGCAGCGGATACAGACGAGTCCAGGCCTTACGAATTCTCATTCAATATTGAGGATTTTCAGCACCGGTATGAAAAGAAAGGTATAAATAAACAGTATTATTGTTATTATTATTATTTTGTCTCCTTAAATACTTTTTTTTCGAGGATAATGTTCAATGAGCTATAAAATTTGTTACGGTGGTGCGTATTCAGACTCCGCAGGTATCGTTACCGGTGAATATGGCTTTATAACTGCCGACGGGGTTTACCACGAAACTGGCTATGCTACCGACGAAAATGGTAATTTCCTCATAACAAAGATGAAGAATCGCAAAATAACAAGTCGTAAGTATGAATTGCTAGTGAGCTTAAGTATATTTGGTTTTGAGAGTAATATTTTTAACGCAATATGTGTACTGTATAATGTGATTTGCAGTACAAGTTGCTCAAGAGATCTTCAAAGGTAAACCCGAAGTTGCTAAAAGGGTGATCGAAGTTTTGGCAAAATCATGCAGCGGATGTGGTATTCCTGTAGAAAAACCATCAGAAACTAAGTATTCAGACTCCAGAATTATGAGACTCGATATACAGCATGAGACGAAACGACCCTTAAATTTCATAACAAACGAGCAAACAACCCAAAACATTCATCATGAACAAGATCCAAGAACAACATCGAAGACATCGATGATTAACACCGTTGGCAATGCTCTAGATCCGAAGATTTCACAGTTGGAAAATGAAATAGTGGAAAAAACTCCTAATGATTTTCATTACCACTTCAATTACACAATAACTTCCCACGGACACGAAGAGACGGGATATCGGGATGGGAATAAAGATGGCTCTTATCGGACCCTTGGATTAAACGGTACCGATGCTAATGTTAAGTATCTTTCGAACGAGTTTGGTCACCAACCAAATATTACGTTTGTCAATCGTCAAGACGCTTCTTCGGATGCCAAAGAAACTCTTGCGGGTTTTGCTTTCAAGTGGATTTTCGAAAGACGTTGACACGTAACCTTCAATTATCGTAGCAATTGCCATAACAAAATCGATGTACATTAGAAAGTTAATTAATCAGATATACATATACATAAAAGTACAGAAATTCTTTCGCAATGTGCGTTACAAAAATTGCGTAGTGCTGCGAATTATCAGTGAATTTTTTTTTAACTCGAATTCTTTCAATAAATCTTTAAATCTTTTCACTATAAATATTACCGGTCAAATACAAAAATAAATTAGCTTATAAACGCAATTGATAATAAATATGCAAAATAATTTTTTTCAATACCGAATAAAATTGTAGCTCAATATTCGTTACCAATGATGGACTAAAAAATAAGTATCGCCATTTTTAATACCCAATGCAATTAATGGTTTAACTACAGCATTGGTACATTTAGACTTGAGATGAGTGGCCAAATCCAAAAGATTATACAACCCTTTATAAAATAAGTTTGCACTGTAATACTGTCGAAATCCAGATTGCTTAAATATAACAAAACTATATGTATTTTTGATTGTGAATGATAAAACTACAACCCCATTGTTTCGTCTAAAAATTTAAGCTCTTAGAAAAATGCATTTCAACATCTAATAATTAGGCTACATCCAATTTTATCGTTACCAATATCGAAACTATAAAATGATTGTATATTCAAAAGAATTAATTATTTTACGCATCGGTAAAAGAAAATTTTCAAACGGACCGTTAATACGTTAACAAATAATTTCGTATAAATTTTAATTCTTCATAACTATTTGAATAATTACGACATAATTTTTGTTTTACACCCTCAATATAGTGCTTCATTCTATTCGAAATGTTTTCCTGTTATAGTGAGCTAAAATTCTTTTAAAATTATGGTTAGAACATAAGCATTTTTTTCGTACGATTCGATGATAAACTGGTGTAGTTGAGAATAAAATGTTATGTATAGACAACGGACTTCTTTGAATAACGCTTCATGTTGGAAAATATTCACAAATGTAATTGAATCTAGACGGTAATGCGTCGCATTGCTTTTTAAAACCGTGAAGGTCATAAAAAAAATCTTCAACTTTTCTCATATGCACGACCCTATGGAAAAACTATTTTTTCTTTTCTTGTTTTTAATTGTTTTTTTTCTTAATTTTTCAAGTTTTCAAATTTTTGTATGATTTCTAGATTTTTTCCCATCGTTACATATTCCATGATGTGATTCCGCTACCACACATAGAAATCATAAGGAAATTTGAAACCACCCAAAAAAGGGCAGAACACTAATTGGAAACTTGAAAAAATAAATTTTTTTTTCGTGAAATCACACCTCAACATGACCCGAATAAGCTATCAAATTTTCAAAGCAAAAATGCGAGTATTTCTCATGTTATTGCGGTTTAGCGTGAGAAGCGTTCGAGCTGGGAGAGCGCCGATATGCGACCGAGAGTGGTGCGGTATGCCCCCTTCGATAATTCGTCTTTCTCCTATCTATAGTACTTAAAATTACGATATAAGCTAGATCCAGCTTTTTTCAGGAACTAATTTTCTTTCAATTCTTCAAGTACGAATTAATAACAGAAATAGGGAAAAAATTAGGCTTCAATGAAAATTTGGAATTTATAAAAAATACTAAATAATGGATTGGAAAAAATCGAGTTTTAATTAAGAATTTGAAGTCATGCTGCAATGTCCCTTCAGAAATCTGATAACGTAGAAATTCAAACTTTGTCATAGCCGCTCTATTTCAGCAACATTTTGAAACTGAAATTTTTAATGTTTTTAACATGATTTAACATGGCAACATTGTATCGTCGCGATCCAACCTCCTTAATCCATCTGAATTGCAAACTGTGCTGCTGTTTACATTTCTTCATCAACCACTGCAGCATGCCAACATTGTTGGCTTGGATTTAGGAAAAGAATTGACAATGTATTCATATTATTAATAACAATATCACCAGTCAATACATACAAATCATTTTTTTAATTTATTACATACAGTTTTTCAATTTAAATTATATTTTAAAATATCATCAGTCAGTACATACAAATCATCCTTCAATCTTAATTTGTATGGTTTTTTCGATGTTGATTATTTTAAAAAAAAACATCATCAGTCAATAAAGACAAATGTAGTAGATCCATGAATTTATTTTTTGTTAAGTCTAGTCCTGTTAATTTTTCTAGTTAATGCAAGATTTTTTTATACTTCCTGCTAACTTTTCGTTGATCATCCTCCAGCTTTCTTTTACTTCCAGTTTTATATTTGTTTTTTAATTCATTATTACGAAACTTCATACGAATAAAGATGCGCTGTTTCACGAAACATTGAATGAGATCTAGCGGTATTTCATTGCCATATTTTTTTTTGATTTTTCCACCTTTATGATATTTCATGAATACTTTATTCATGAGGTGTACATTATTGTCAATCCATTCCTTTGTCGGTTCCATTAATCCTCTGAAAAGCAAGTGCTGAATCCATGATGGTAAGACATAACTGTGAACGCCTTCATTTTTATATGAATAAGATCCCAGGTTTGAATACTTGTCTTTGAATTTCCGCGCTATCCATCCAGCCAGATATACGAGACCATCTTTTTCGATTTCGTATGCAATTGTTTTACCGGATGCTGAACCTTGTGATGTTGATAAGAATGTTTCATTTTCCAATTCTTCTAAATAAGGTCGGGTCACAGACCCCTCAGAAATCGGAACATTAGTACCCTCAAGTTCTTTGCACACAATAAATTCGTCTTTGGATGCATCTTCGACATTGACATTCGTTTGAATAATACCAGGATTTTTTCCAAGCATAATCATCCTGATGCGGTATAGAGCATTTAATGGTGACGGATGGTCGTGCAAGCCTCCATTTGTTCTGATTTGAGAAAAAAAAATTTCCAGAGAATCTTGATTCAATCGGTGGGTCAAAATATACTTTATGGAAAACTTAAGTTTCAAGTCATCAAACAATAGTTTTAATGACGTTATTGATATTAAGATGCCTTTTTGAAAAACCTGGAGACTATCTTTGCCTTTACATCGCATTGTGGAAAAAAGATTATATGCGGCTTCCAAAGTCAATGTTTGATATTCTAAGTCCATTCCATAAGCTTTTTTTCATTGAAGAGATGCAGATGGAGTGTATGAGTACATTATATCGAACCATGCAGAAACTTTCTGACAAAACTTTCCGGTATTTATGGCTTATAGCTCATCCGAACCCGGTTTATAATGTACAAGTGCTGTTCCGATTGTATGTGACAGGAGTTGCGATGCAAGCGTTATGTTTTGCCGTTGAGTTCTTACACAGTCGATGTGATAGTTCGTTAATTTATGACAAGAACTAACTTCCCTATTTGTCATCGCTATAAGGGCTTTGATAGGCTCTTTACTTATTACTGAACCATCTTTCCAATAGGAATGCAGTGTCAAGTAACCAATTTCGCAAAAGTTTTAGTAGATGTGGGGCGACGGCGAAAAAATATATTGGTTTGGTTGCTGAAGGATGCCAAAAATAAGTTTTGTTGACACTTATATCGAGGTCTCTCCACAAGCCAACGTTATCTCCACCGCAGTCCGATACACAGGCGACAACAGAGTACCCAGACTCTTGAAGTGTACAGATTATTTTAAATAAAATTTCTTTAGTCATTTTTTGGTCAAAATCTATAAACACAGGCTGTTTCCAACGTCCAAATAATCCTCGTGCCATTACCACTTGCATATATGAATGTGGTCCTATGACTTCGTCTTCTTGCTTATCGTACTCATGAATGGATTGCACTTTCATTTCGTCGAACTGAAAACCACACACATTTCCAGTTCCGTCATATCATCTTTCACAATTTTAAGCATGAAGAAGATGTCAAATAATATACCTCGCCGGATATTAATTTTCGATGCCCATCTCTGTAATGTAGATATCCCGGGTAGTGGATAATTCAAAGTAGTTCGTAAATATAAGTATGCTCGTTTACTGTAATATCGTAAAATGAAGGCATTGGATATTTCTTCATTTGTCAAATTGACTTTTTTCTTTTTTTTGGTTATCAAATTGATCTGATTTGTTGTCAATGTTTGTTTTATGCTATCCATTAAGCGGTCATTTGTAGAAAAAACAGTTCCGATATCTGAGTTTTCCTTCACCAAATGACTTTGTACCGTTTCATGTTCCGCCTTCAAATTTTTTATAGTTACTTGACATGTTCTTAGTTGTGTTTCGAGATCAGCAATCCTTTCCTGCGATGCAGTATAATACTCAATAGAGAAACTTACATCTAATTGCACACTTGTATGTGAACGGAGTGGCACAGTTGCTTTATCAGTGAACGAATTTCAGAGTGAATCCAATGAAAATTCACCCGAGGTAGCGGCTCGTACATTTTCTTCTATATGAAGGTTTCTCGTATGTGCAATCGGAATCGCTGCGGAGAAATAGAAAAATAACGCAGAATTAGCCTCAAAATGTAGATGTACAAAAAAAGAAATAAATATTATATTGGTCAAATTTAGAAATATAAGAATAAAGTACATGGAAAAAAGGTACATATATGATAAAATATACCTTTTTTGCAATCGAATGCAATCGAATCGAATTATGAACTGACCTGTCGGTTTTAATCTTCGCTTCAGTAGAATATTTAGCAATTCTGCTTGCAAGTCTTGTTCGTAATCTACGCACTTGAAGTGTTCGGAGGAAACATAGCCTGTTTGTGGGTTCCAATTCTTATCTTCGTTGCATGCTTTGATCCATAAATTTGTAATTTCTGGATTTTTTGGAAAATTGTGTTATTTTATGTTTGGATTGATTTTTTTTGTCTCTTTCAAAATGTTTTTGCAATCAGCTACACTGCATCTACTTCCAGACATTTTGTTCCTCACTGTAAGGAGCAAAAAAAATACGAAAAATAAACAAACTAAAATTGCGGCCGACGAGTTTTCACATTATTCTTGGCTTGTTGTATCCACTTAGAACAACAAAATTCTGGAAAATCTTGCTTCCAAACCCAACTCTTCTTTTTCAATTTTCGTACCAAAAAACCGTTATTTTCGGGCTTTATTTTTTTATAACATTAACATTCACACTTCACTTAGGCCGATTATTACGCTGCATTGAAAGTGGATTTCGAAAAAAATATTTATTCCAATATGTTCGTTTGAGAGACGACTATTCAATTTTGACACGAAAATCTTCATTTGTGTTTCTCCTCTGAGAATATTTTTCAGTTTTAAGGAAGCGGTGCATGTTTTTAGGAAATTCAGGCTACAATGCCGAGACTACAAGATACAAAATGAGCATGAAGTTACTAAATGAAATCAGTTTTTTAATTAATCTATTTTTCTTTTCATTAAATTTATTGCAATAATCATACTGATTCATTCTAAAGAATAATTGTACAATTATAATTAATCTGAAAAAAAAAATCCGTGACTTTATGACCGAAAATAAAGGATTTTTTTATTCCGTTCTACTCGAACATAATTAAATTAACAAAAAAAATGTATTATCTTCGATTCACGAGTTTCTTTGAAAAATGACCGCTTAGCGATAATATGTCCCCGCAAAAAAAATAGAATCCAAATATCTCATGTTTGGATGACTCCAAATAATTTGGTCCACAGAACAGAAATTTACGAATTTATTTTTTTCAGTATGGATATAACACACACAGTATAGAATATAATGTTAAATATCTACCGATGTTTCAAACAATTCCTCGAAATTCACCAATAAAAATTTTCACAGAAAGTGCGATTTGTTATTATTTTAAACTCACCTCGATTGTGTAAAACAAACTTGTCTGAATTATTTTCGAAGCTGTGGAAATGGTCAGGGTCGTAATGATTCACCTGTTACCAAACATCACTTGTATAGGCAAAGGCACATGATTTTCTAACTACATTTGAACAGATTACTCGAAGATCTATAGAGTAAACTCCTATGTTTACATATATATATGTAGTCTCTCGGACCTCGGGCCATGTGGTATCCTCAAATTGAGAACCACTGGGAGCCGTGAAATGAGAGGCTCTGGGATTCTCTGTGACGTCACGACCCCTCCTTGCCAATGCGTCCCCGGCCAATAACCTCGCCAATGAGACAATCTGTTAGGGAAATTAGAGTAAAGAAGTGGACACAGCGTGCTTTAAAAATGTACACGAAATCCCAGTCTGAAGCGGCGGCGCTGTATCGGTACAGATCCTATTAGATCAGACATCTGTCACTACTTATTTTCTAACCTCGATTTTTCAAAATACGTGCAGTGTCTATGTTTACGTCAGGGAGTTTACGTGTACAAAATTTTTTTTTTATTAATGTACTGAGCTTCGATCTTGGAAGGAAATGAAATATAAACATTTGATATTGTTTTATTCTACCAGACCCATCACATTTTTTTTTTTATCATTGATTTTTTAAATACTGGAAATAAAGTTATGTTTATCTGGCTCAATGGCACATTTCCGTTTTTATGTCGTAAATACTGATGACATTAAAATTTTTTTATTCAGCATGAAAACGACGCGGGTATCACAGAAAACACCACATGAAAAAATCTGCCAACCTTGAAAGGTGGTCGGAATTCCAAATCAATGCATGTAACAATCTGAGATTGTCAACACAAAATGTTTGCAAAATTTAACCGTTCCACACATGAGACGAAACCACGCACTGAAGACAATAAATATTAGTCTTTTTAACCTCCAATATCCTGTCGAATATACTGGGATTTGGGTTAG